>MBAC02010708.1:0-26577 GCA_001712635.2 Nothophytophthora sp. Chile5
CCTGCGGCTTGGCCTCGAAGTCGGCGTCGCTCAGCAGCGGCGAGTGGAAGTCTCCGAACTCGTAGCGCTTCTCCAGCGGCTTGAGCTTGGTGGCGTACAGCTTCTTGAGGCCGTCGATGACCTCGCGGCTCTTGGCGGCGATCTCCGCGCCTTCGCCGCCCGCGTGCAGCTCGGCGCCGCCCTTGCCGACCGTGGAGGAGGCCGAGCGCTGGGCTCGAGGGCTCGTGACCTTGGACATGATGCAGCCAGACGTCGGGGCTGGGAGGAGAGCTGGAGAGGGATGGAGCTGCTTGCTGGAAGAGGTTTGGGCGCGAGTGGAGCTGGAGGAGACTGTGCTTTGGCTTGAGAGGGCGCCTGTAACTCCCCAACGGCGGCAGCTCTTCCGAGGGGCCTCTCGTCTCCCTCAAAACGGTCCCATGGCGGAGACGCAGCGCAATCGGGCGTGAAGTACGACGCCGAAGGGTCGGCCCCATCAGAGCGGGGCCGATGGAAGGCAGCGGTGTCTTGTGTCTTGAGGGCTTGCGGCGTCCTATGCATACTGCCTTCGCCAGCTTGTGGGGCCGACGACGCGATCGACTGCCTTTCCGTCCTCCTCCAGCCAACACGGCGAGGTGAGCCAGCGGCATGCGGGTCTGGGACGAGGTAGTTGATGCCAGCAGTGTGTGGCGCTCGGGGCTTGTTGCAGGATGCACAGTATCCAACTGGCAGGTGGCGACCCAGAGGCAATGGCTTGGGACGGAGCGGTTCACTGCCGCTGACCCTGCCCAAGCGGGCAGGAAGATATCGGGCATTCGCCAACGAGCAGCCAAGGCCACAAGGGCGATCGGGGCAGGGAGAAGAGCGCATCCATGAGTTACAGAGGCGGCGGCCGCGATCGGCGCCGCTCCGACTCACGGAGAGGCAGCCGTCGACACAGAAGCCAAAGTCGTGACGGTGGCCGTGGGTTTGACGTCTACAGATGCAGAGATGACGACGACTGGGGTGACGAGCGCTCACGCTCACGCTCGCGTGGAGGCCACGACAGCAGCTACAGAGGCTGGACGGCCCACGACGAGTACGAGGACCGCTCTCGCGGACGCCATCGTCGAGAAACCCGTGGCAATCACGACGGAAGAGGGCGCGACGGTCACCGCTACGGCCGAGAGGAGCATCGTGGCGATCGTCGAGGCGGTGGACGCCGTGGTGGCGACCCGTTCAACGGTCCAGAGCTCGGTGCCGGCGCAGTGCTTGGCTCCGGATACGAGCGGATTGGTGATCCCGTGGCGGACCCAGGCGCTCATGCCGAATGGAGTGGTCGGGCTGGCGTCCGCGACGTCCGAAGCGATGACCCCGATCTCCAGCGGGAGGTGCTCGTCTGCCGTCGCCCCAATGTCGCTGGAGGAGGCAGGACGTTGTCGCTGGAGGTGAATTGCGTGAGATTGGAGCTGGTCTCGCCCCCAAGAGAGATCTTCCACTATCGCGTGGATGTGGAGCGGACGATGGAGACGCCGCCACAGGAGCAGCGTCCGTTGCCGCGATCCCTCGTGCGCGACGTGATCAACGCTGCGCTCCTTCAGTACCCGACAGAGTTCCACGGCATCCACGTGGTGCACGACGGGAAGTCAACGCTCTACTCCCCCGTCATGTTGCCATGGAGCGCGAAGGAGTTGAGCGACGTGGATCCGAATGGCAGTACCGTTGGTGCTCGAGATGAAGCACCGCGTCGAGGCTACCGAGGCCCGCGCACTTTCGTGGTCAAGCTGAAGCTAGCGAAGGTCACCACGATGAGCACTCTGGACGACCATTTCCTCAGCCCTGACGTGGACGCGATGCCGGTTCTCCAGGCGCTTGACGTGGCTGCACGACATCTGGCCACCCAGCGTCTGGTGCCAGTTGGCCACGACTTGTTCTCGATGACGAATCCGCATCCACTCAACGGCGAGAAGGTGCTCTGCTGGGGATATCACCAAGCCATCCGCCTCGGTGACCGCAAGCTGCTGCTGAATGTGGACCAGGCGGCCAAGGCGTTCTACGCCCGGACGGAACTCCTGCTGCTCGTGATGGCGACGCAGAGCTGGCGGTCGTTCAGCGAGGTGCGGGGGCTCTCGGAGTGCGAGACGAAGACACTGGCGCATGCGCTGCACAAGCTCGAGGTGGTGCCTCTGCACCGCAGAGACCGCAAGCGCCCCATCTTCGGCGTTAGCTCGAGAGCGGCGGACCAGACCGTTGTGACCATCCGAGACGAGGCGATGTCAGTCGCCACCTACTTTGCTCGACGGTACAACCTCGACCTGCGGTTCCCGCGTCTCCCGCTGGTCAATGTGGGCAGCAAGACGCCAGGCCGAGAGAGCTGGCTGCCCATCGAGCTCTGTGAGGTGGCGCCGGCTCAGCGATGCACGCGTCTGGACGATTTGGACACGGCCGCAGTCATCAGACAGACCAGTCGACCGCCGGCCGTCCGCCGACAATATATCTTGGACCGAGTCCGCAACGCTGGCTTCGAGAACGACCCGTTCTTGGCCGCGTTCGGACTGAAGGTGGCTCAGCGGCTGGAAACGGCAGAGGCGCGAGTGCTGGATCCGCCAATCGTACAGTTCGCCAACGTCTCGGAGCGGCCGTCGTGCGGCCAGTGGAACCTGCGCGACAAGAGGTTTGTCCAAGGCCGCACGCTCTCGAACTGGGGGGTTGTCGTCTTGGCCCGTATGTGGTCGCACGAGGTCCAGTCCTTCGTGAATATGCTGATGAACGTTGGGGGCAAGAGTGGACTGCAGTTTCAAGACCAACGCCCCCACGTGGTCTACGCGGACGAGCATCCCAACGATTCGGTCCGGAGGCTGATGGAGCGGTGTGTGGCAGCGCTGCAGCTGCGCCAGCGGGACGCACTGAGGGAGCAGCGCGAGCTGGACGGACCGCAGCTCTTGCTGGTGATCAAGCGGGACAAGGACGCCGAGTCTTACGGAGAGATCAAGCGCGTGGCGGACACGGAACTGGGAGTGCCGAGCCAGTGCATCGTGGCCGCCAACGTGAAGAGCCCCAAAGTCCCGACCTGCGCCAACGTCTGCCTCAAGATCAACATGAAGTTGGGGGGCAAGAACTCGATCCTGCGGGAGCCATTGCCGCTGGTGAGTTCGACTCCGACGATCATTTTCGGTGCTGACGTGGACCATCCACGCTCAGGAATGGGCTTGCGGCCGTCGATCGCGGCGGTCGTGGCCTCCATGGACAGCTACTCCGCCCAGTATGCGTCGCGCGTGGCGGCGCAGAAGGCGTCGAGCGACATCCACCACCTACCGCGGCTTCTGTGCGAGTTGTTCCTGGCGTTCTTCGCCCGGACGAAGCGGAAGCCTGAGCGTGTGGTCTACTACCGCAACGGCGTGAGTGGAGACCAGTTTGTCACTGTCCTCCAAGCGGAGATGCGCGCTCTTCGCAAGGCGTTCAAGATGATCTCTGGGGACTACGACCCGCCCGTGACCTTCGTGATGGCGAACAAACGGCATCACCTACGTGCTTTCGCTTTGGACGGACGGGATGCCGACCGCAAGGGCAACTTGCTGCCTGGGACAGTCGTTGACACGGGGATCGTGGACCCTCACCGCTTCGACTTCTACCTGTATGGGCACAGCGGCATCCAAGGCACGACCGTCCCCGCCCACTATACCGTGCTGCACGACGACAACCACCTGTCGGCCGAGGACATCCAGCGGCTTACGTATCATCTCGGGTACACGTATGCGCGGTGCACGCGCTCGGTGTCGCTAGTCACGCCAGCCTACTATGCGCATCGAGCTGCTGCCCGGGCCCGCTGCTTCCTGACTGGGGGAGTGGGTGACTCGTCTGCCGTGGGAACCAGCCTGTCCAGTCGGATGGAGCAATCGGACAGCGAGTTCACGGAGAGCACGGACGCGTCGTTTGCAGGCACATTTGAGTTCAAGGAGGTGCATCCGAATCTGGTGGATCGTATGTTCTTCCTGTAGGAGAGGGCGTCCAGTCGGCAGGAGGGGAGGGAGCGAGGCTGGAAGGAGGAGAAAGAACCGAGGAGCCGAGGAGAGCAATGAGAAGCTCGAGTGAATTCATCTGTCTCGCCTTCTTGTCTTCACCGAGGCCAACTAATCCACCAGGTTATCGTTCGCTGCCTCCTCACAGACGAAGAAGCACGGGCAACTCAACTGGGAGGCACCGAAGAAGGCCACGGTGTGCAGCATGTGCCAAAGCTCGGCTCCTCTCCAAAGCATTCGCTTCTCCTCCGACGACTTGGCGTCATGACCCCGCCGTTCTTCACGTCGGTCGCTATTTCATTCCGGGCCGTCGTCGGCCTACGAGCTTTCGGAGAAGTGATGACGCATCGAGGTCGTTCGTGCTACCCGCGGTCGTGATGCAGCGCAATTGCGGCGTGCGGGCTCTGTAGCACCTCGCGTTCGTGCTGGAGACGCAGATGCCGCTCATTCAGGGCAAGTTGATGGCTTGGATGCTGCTCACTCACGTCTCGGGTGGTGCACGTCGGTACATTCGACGGTATCCAGCTAACCAGCATTGGATCGATGCGTTGCCTGGATAAGCGAAAGCAGCTCCTGGTCGTCACGAGGGTATCTGTCGCTGGCGTGTCTGTGTGTATGTCTTGCTAGGTAGGTGTCGACTTCACTTCACTTTCCAGTTCGCTTGGGTACACGAGCGAAGTCCGTCGCAGTCGAGACCTTGTCGAAGCAGTTAATTACCCAGCCGCTTCCGTTGTCGGCAAATTGACTGCCTGCGATCAAATGAGTCAATCTGTGCCCCTCCCTCCCCCACTGACAACTTGAAGCAACCTGCAACACGCGAAGCTCCAAATTCGGGCTTTCGACAGCGTCCACAAGACGAGGTCAATCCAATTTTGGCGTGGTAACGCCCGACTTGAAGCAGAACTTCAGTCTCCCACTGACAATAGCCCCTCCTGCAGTCCTGCAGAGGTGAGCACGCAGCCAGAGCTTCAAGCCAACAAGCGCAAAGACGCGAACGCTGCCAGTCTGCTCTCCTGCTCGACAAACTGACAGGCCGAGATCACCAAACCCAGAGCTGTCGCTGTGTCATTCCCCAAAGCGCATGGTGATCTCTCCGTCGCCACTCGAGTCTGGACCTTCGTTCGACTCCCCTTTGGCGTCAGGAACTTCTCACAGTCATTTGCGATCCTGGTTAAAGAAGCTGACGCGTGCCTGGTTTGCCGTCCAAGTGAGTCACCGGGGCAGATACTCCGTTGAGCGGCTTCTGGCGCTCGAAGAGTACACTCGAAGCACGTCGTGGCCTCGGGTAGTACTCGTGTGCCTAGCTACACCGCTTCCCATGATCGCGTTCGTGCTCTCTCAAGAATCCGTGCCGCTCCAAGACCCAAGCGCTGGCTGGCAAGTGAACTACGGCATCTGGATTCGTGCTGTCCTCTTGAGCGGCGTAATCACCCACACCCTCCTTGTCCAAGTGATATACCTGGTCAATGACATCCAACTCTCGCCACGACAATTCGGGCTGATCATCACTTGCGTCGCGGTCGGCTACACTGCCATGTACGCGATCGTCGCTGAGTTTCTGGCGTTTCCCATCCCTTTCATGAGTATCTCGACGACCCCATTCTTCTTCACGTTGCTCATTATCTCATTCCGGGCCGTCGTCGGCCGACGAGCTTTCGGAGAAATGATGACGCACAGCGATCAACTGCTCCGGCTCCAGCTCTTCCTCTCTGCGCAGACACTGATGACAGTCGTCTATCCTGCTTATCAAACCCTCTTTCGAGCAGCCTCTGAGACGGGATACGAGCTCATCGCGATTCTGCTCCTACCAGTCATCAAGTTGATCATGAAGAACCTCGTCTCACTCAGTATCGGCCACATGGAAGACATGATGCCTGAAGCCGTCATCTTCACGGTCGACTTCTTCAACGCGCTCTACATCGCCACGTGTATGCAGAGCGCTTCCTCCACCGCCACTGTGGCAGCCATCATGGTCATGGACCTCACGCAAACGGCGATGGCGCTACGCAGTCTCTACCGGGGTACGTCCAGCATCCTGGGACGGCTGCACGAGACCTTTGGCACCGCCGGTACGCATACAAGTCTGCTGACTATAGCTAGTTCCCTATGCAGGAGCCCCAGCACTTTCGCGAAGCAGGAGCGTTCTCAGATCCGACTGCGCTCCTGCCTCTCCTATCGACTGTCTCCTGCCAACAGCGATTTGCTGGACAGCCTCGAGAAATGTCGAGCTTATCATATCGACGCTAAATCCCAGCCTCACGCGCCCGGTGGCGAGAACAATGCGATGAGCAGTGCAGTGAACCCTGCGGGCCGTACGATAGCCCACAGACCTTTGGGCTGGCAGTGCACCAGCCGACATCGAACCACCGTCCACCCAGCCACGACGATAACGCACACACTTGCGACGAAAGCACGAGCCGAAGAGAGTCGACACACCGAGATCGCTCCGCCTTCGTTGCCAGAGCCACAGCTCGCGATCCTCCGTGACGCACTTGATCTCTTGTTCACGACCGAGTGTATCGTGCTGACTGAGTACGTGGAGTCGGTCATCCCCATGTTTTACGCGAACTTCATCTTGGTGATGGTCCAGCTCCCGAGTGCGCAGTACCACACCGAACTGGCCGGCATCACCCGCGAGAACGTCGGCGCCACGGTGAACAAAGTTTACGTCTACGCGTTGCTGGAGTTGGCGTCGTTCGTGCTACTCGCGGTCGTGATGCAGCGCAATTGCGGCGTGCGGGCTCTGTATCACCTCGCGTTCGTGTTGGAGACGCAGATGCCGCTCATTCAGGGCAAGTTGATGACTTGGATGCTGCTCACACTCACGTCTCGGGTGGTGCACTTCGGTACGTTCTCCAATAGCCCCAGCAGCACTGCTGACCGTGTGTGCTACTTTATTTGGCTGATCTACACAGAGCCCTGACTGTCTCGTATGTGTTGTCTCTCGGTCTTGGTGGCTGCTAGGCTTCGACTTCACGTTCCAGTTCGCTTGGATTCACGATCGAAGCTCGTAAGCAGTAGTGATAGCCGCATATCTCACACGCACTGCTCGCTAATATTCGATGGCAAAGTAGTTTGACTGCGAACGTACAGCGGTCCGTTGACTCATCGTGTTGGCTGCATAAAGACTAACCGTCGGAGCCACGCAGTCACCTGCTCCTGTCGCTGGCCCCTTGAATCGAGCGCACGATGATCTCTCCGTCACTGCCCACACAGCCTGGACCTGCCTCTGATGTTTTGCTCGCGTCAAGCCCCACAACCAGCCAGTTGCGATCGTGGACGAACAAACTCAAGCAAGCCTGGTTCGCCGTGGAAGTGAGTCATCGTGGCAAGTACTCCGTTGAACGGCTGTTGGTGCCTGAAGAATACACTCGGAGCACGCCATGAGGTCGCTGCTGATCGTATGTGTGCACATACCTCTGCCGATGATCCTGCTGGTTATCTTGCAGGAGTCGCTGCCGCTCCAGAACCCGACAGATGAGTGGCGCGCGAACTACGGCGTCTGAATTCGAGCCGCCCTCGTAAGTGGCATCGTCGCCATCGTTGGTGATCGCGTGTTTCGCGATATTCTGGCGCGCCGACTTCAACCACACCACTTCTTCATGGGCGTCTCCGTCCAGGCGCTCTTGTCGCTGATTTACCCAGTCTATCAGGTGCTCACCAACGCTGCGACCGACCCGACCCGAGCTACGAACTCCCCATCATCCTGCTTCTCCCCGTCACCAAACTTATCATGAAGAACCTCGCCTACCTCAGCATAACTCATCTCGAAGACGTGGTGCCGGAGAACACCGTGCTCACCGTCGAATGTTTCAATACCATGTACCTGGTCACATCGATGCAGCGCGCGTCTTCGACGATCACAGTGATGGCCATCGACTTCACGCAAGCAGGCATGGCGCTCTATGGTCTCTATCGCTCCACTACCTGAACGCCTTGGAGCCTTGTCATGTGCAGCGAAAAGCATCACCGAACGACCCCGGGCTTAGTGGACGACGTGCTGCTTGCTGCTCGGCGTGACCCGCAAAGAACCGGAGCGGAACGTCTGCCACCGATGCACTCGACATTCGACTCACCGCCTCGCCATTCACTTGTACCACGTAGATGGAGGCTGCGTGGCTCAAAGCAGCCGAACTGCACCCAGGTATCTCCAGGAAGCAGCCAGTTTCAGCAGCTCTGCCTCGCCGAGCTTTTCCTGCTTTCCAAGGCTGGAGTCCTGGTCGAGCAGCAGTTGCACAACGTCGACATGGCCACTTCAACGTCACTTCAACTTGAAGCCCGGCTCAAGGACGAGCGCTTCACCTTCATTACCTCCCACTCAGCACACTTGGTCGAAGGAAGCCCACCGTCCAACGGCTCCTCTTGAAGCTGAATTGCGTGGCAAGGGACGGATGGTCCCACGCCACGAGCTGCTGCCTCCCTCACGAAACGTCGCGACGCCGCCTTCTGCTGGAAAAAGACGCTTCTGCTCCACTCCGCCCAAGAAGTGCTGATGCCACGGAGTGTCACAGTCCGGAAAGGCTTGACGCTCAAGCGGAAGAGCGGCGGAGGCAACTCCTCGACGACCTCAACGCTGTCGGCGGACGCGAATGCCCGGCAAGTGACGCGAGCCGAGTTCATGGAGCTCGCCGCCGCGGTGACACAGCTCAAGAAGGACTCGCTGCGTCATCAAGCCGTCGGTAACTGCACCTCCAGTCGATACGCAGCGTGGTTGTCTGCTTTCCCGTGTTGCTTATTGTCTTGCTTTGCTGCAGAGAGTCAGCTGGCAAGTGATCTGGAGTTCGCGAGAGCGCATCTAACGGCAAACAAGACGGCTATGAGCTCTCTGGCCGAGCTGGTGATCGAGAAGACGGCAGGGTTGGAGCAACAGGGGGCCTCGGAGCTCCAGGCGCTGCAGGTGGAGTCCGACCAGCGGCTCACGAACGTGCAGTTGGCCTTGGAGCGGCTCGAGTTTCGCTTCCGACACCAAGCGCGGGACTGTCAAGCGCTGACTGAGCAGCTCGAACGACACCAAGAACTGCTGCAATCATTGCGCACACAACTCGGACAGACGCAGCTACTGGTGGAGAAGCAGCAGGAGCACAGCAAGACCTTCGTGGAGACCATACAGTATACAGTCTCCACCTCGGAAGCCAAGGCGGCGAGTGCTGCATTGGAGTGCGAGCAGAAACTCGACGCGTTCCAGCAGCGGATGGTGGGGTACGTCAAGAAGGTGGACAACGACACTCAAGGTCGGCCTTTGCTGTCGTTCGGTTGGCTTCTTTGCTCTGTGCCCGCTGCTTTTAACCTGGGTTATGCGAGTTCAGAACCCATGAAGGAGCTCACGCGGCAGTTGCGAGATGTGGAGGTCAACGGGAAGCGCCAAATGGCGCTGTTCCACCAGGTCAGATTGCCACCAGGCAGTTCAGCCTCTAGCCTTTGAACTACTGACAAACGTATGCTGTTGTATACGCCAGACCCTGGACGACCTGGTGGAGATGCGGCAGACTCTCCACGACCTGGAGAGTCTCAAAGCGCTGGTACAGCGGGAGCAGGAGTTCTACGCCCACACCCGCAAGGAGGTGCGTGGAGTCGGAGCTCTTCCACTCCTCAAGTAGCCATCTTGACTCAGGGCGACACACTTACTCGACGCAACCGATACTCTAGGAAGCTCAACGCCTGCAGAGTATGGAGCGGAAGATCGGCAAACTCGTCGCGCTAACGGAGAGAAGCGCGGAGAAATCCGAGGTCCAGCGACTCGTCAGTCGTCTGGAGAGCAACGTGAAGCTACGGGTGGAGGCTGTGCTGGAGGTAAGGCAGACGCGGCAAGTGGACCCTGTCTTGCATCAAGGCAACTGGCTCACTGCTGTGCGTTCGGCGGTGTAGTTGGTCTCTTTGTGCGTGCAGAGCCTCGGAAACCCACACGGACAGACAAGAGCTAGGAACATGTGACTCTAGCCTCTGTGTTGGACCATCCAGCATCGTGTTCATGGAGCGCGTCTTCCTATCTTACGAGGTTGTTAAGGGTATTATAATCCCGACTCGGATCTAAGCACGAAGAAGCCCCATCGATTACACGAGGCGAAGACGCTCACGGATTTTCTTAAGGAACGGAGCTCTCGCTCGCGTCTGCAGCTTCCTGGTCGGTCGACGACGAATTCGTCGCCTCCGAGTCCGCAGTCGCGTTTTCCGCGCCCAAGATGGCGCTCTCTTGGCAGGCGTCCGTGAATCCGTTGGTGGGGTAGACCCCGTACTCCTGCAGCATGAAGGACGAGACCCAGAAGCCGCTAAAGAAAACCTTGTTCGTACCCCACATTCGCTTGCCTTGGCACTCGTCGTCCGCGAAAAAGGCGACGCGCGAGCCGGACGGGAGCTTATCAACATTGATCTCCGCGGTATACGCCCGGTCATTCCAGCAGGTGACGAGCGAGTAGCATCGCTGCGAAGTATCGAGGTGAAAGCGGTTGTAGAAGTCTTTCCCGTCAACGAGGGCGACGACCCACGCGCGGGCTGTGGAGCAATCTAAAGCTGCCAGAAGCACGAGCAGCGACGGCCAGAGACGCATGGGAGCGGCGTTCGCTGGCTGGCACACGAGACAAAAGGAAATGAGAGGAAGCGGAAGCTAGACACGACGAGTAGGAAGAGCGGGACCTCATACATTGGCGAGACGAGTCAGAAAACAGACTATGGGAATCAAAGGGCGGAAGTGGACAGACCATCGCGATGCACAAAGCCCACTTCTCTAAGGAACTGGTGCCTCGTTCGCTTCTCCACTTCCTTGATCGGTCGACGGCGAATAGGCGATGCTCGTGTTTCCCTCGCCTAAGATGGCGCTCTCTAGGCAGACGTCCGTGAACCCATTGGTGGCGTAGACCCCGTACTCCTGCACCATGAAGGACGAGATCCCCGCGTCCCTGAAGGTCATCCTGTTGCCCCCAGGCACAAAAGCCGTACCTTGGCACTCGACGTCTTCGAAAAAGACGATGCGCGCGCCGGTCGGGAGTTTGTAAAACTCCGTTCTATACGTCTGGTCATTCCAGCAGGTGACGAGCGAGTAGCACCGCTGCGAAGTCTCGAGGCGGAAGTGCTTCTCATGGCCCTTTCCGTCCGAGAGAAAGACGTGGTACGCGCGAGCTGTCGAGCAATCTAAAGCTGCAAGAGCCACGAGCAGTGCCGGCCAGACACGCATGGAATTGGCGTTCGCTGGCTGGCACACGAGGAAAAGGGCGAACTGAAAGTAGACGGACAGCGAAGGCGAGAGAGAACTGAAGAGCGAGATCTCATCACTCGGTAGGTGAGCCAGGAGCCAGAAGCCCATTGCTTTCCATAGTACATCACACCCTCGATGACCTCGGAGGAGGTGCGGACGGGGCTGGAACCTTCCAGCTCCTTAAGTGGCCGTGTTGGCTCTGTATTGGCACGCCGACCGACTGAATTGAACAATCTTGTGCTTAGAGGCTCAACCATAGTGCTTGAGCCTCCAACAACACCTTGCGAGTTATTGCGAGCATGACAAATCCAATTCGGGCGTATTTCGAAACCCAGCGTCTTCAAGAACATCCTTTTAAGCTAAGGGACGGAAACAGCCTTCGCTTCCCCATTTTCCTGGTCGGTAGACGACGAATTCGCTGCCTCCGAGTCCCTGCTCGTGTTTCCCGCGACTAAGATGGCGCTCTCATCGCAGGCGTCCGTGAATCCGTTGGTGGGGTAGACCCCGTACTCCTGCACGATGAAGGACGTCACCGCGTGGTTCATCCCGACGTCTGCGAAGAAGACCTTGCCGTCTGGCGAGCTCCCCACTGTTGACTTGCCTTGGCACTCGACGTCGTCGAAGAAGACGATCCGCGAACCGGACGGGAGGTCCGACCAGTAAGCTCCGTAGGACCGGTCGTTCCAGCAGCCGAGAACCGAGTAGCACCGCTGCGAAGTCTTGAGGCGAAAGTGCTGATACGCGCCATAGCGGCCATCTGCGTAGAGATAGACATTCCATGCGTGGGCTGTCGAGGCAGTCAACGCAGCAATAACAAGCAGAAAGAGTGTCGACCAGCGACGCATTGGGTCGGCGATCGTCGAGAAGAACCGAAATGAACGAATTATAGTCAGAGAGCAGGCACTGAAGCACCATGTTATACAAATCTGGTTCACCAAAAGGCTTCTGGCGCGATCCCGCTCCAGGATCGAGGAGCTGCGTGTGGTTGGCAAATGAACAAGATGCTGCAAACATTCACGTTCAGTCTTGCCGCCAAGAGAGGGGCGACACGCTGGGTTTTGGCGGCAACCGGTCGAAAATGTGTCGAAAATATGCGTCCTAAATTCAGGAACCCATTTTGGACGCGTTTCAGTGCGGAATCGACATGCAGACCATCACTCAGACGCTCAAACGCAAAGTGCAACCAACCAGCACAAAGCGAAAAGGAATGCGCGCGAAGGCGGCGGGCGATGGCGAGACGCCTGCGGCGGCGCCACGCTTTAACCTGAAGGAGCAGCTCGCGTGGGCCGAGAAGGTGAGGCAGCGGTAGCTCCTGGCTTCTCAGTGATGTCTTGCTCACCTTCTAGTTATGCGTGTGTGTCTTGTTTTGGTTGCGAATCTGAACGCAGGCGCCGAAGAACACTCTTCAACAGTGTTTGAACTCGCACGTGATCAGCGCGTACTTGGACAGCCGTACGAAGTGGAAGGACGCGTAAGTGTCTATGTTAGACCGCTCTTCTGCTCGTTTAAGTGGTCGATGCTCACTTGATGCTTACGTTTCAATGCGGAGAAATCAGGGCGGATGAGAACGGCGCGGACAAGGAGAACTGCCTGGAAACCATCCAGCGCGGGCGAGACGTGCTGCAGAAGTTTCAGGCCATGCGCGCGCGCTCCAAGTCGTCGACCAAGCTGAGCGTCGTGCCCACACCGCGGATCAGACCGGGGGTGATCCCTCCCGTATCAAGGCGTCCGACTCCACCGCCCGGCCTGGGCGTTTCTTCCTCTGCGGTGGATTTCCAACCGGCGACGGCTTACCAGCCTGCAGCAGCGAGGTCTACCGGCCCTGTGAGGTTCACAAGGACGAACGATTCTTTGCCTTCTTCGCCGGCGCATACTATCGGCTTCCAGGCCAACGCGCCGGCGTCGTATACCCGTGTTCTGGACCAACCGACGGTATACGGAGAAGCGGATGCTGATGCCGACCTGTTCGAGGATGTGGACGTGGATGCACTCGTCGCTAATCACCAGCGCAAGCAGAATCAGACCACTCAGAGCAGCCATCAGGCACGTAGCACGTTCCCCACGACAGAGGAGCGCTTCGTGTCGCCACCCATGACCCAAAACGCTGTTGCGCAGACCGCGACGAACGACAAGATGGCTGAAGAGCTGCGTCAATCCATCAAACAAACGCGGGAACACCTCCGCAAAGTGCGCGAGGAATGCGACGACGCGTCGCTCGAGGGAGAAGTACCGGACTTCATGCAGAAGCGACGCACGGAGCTGGAGCGCGAGCTGGAAGCGCTGAGCAAGCGGTATCGCGATTGTAAAAGCGGGGCCACCTCGCCTCCTGTAAGCCAAGGTGCCATGGCGCTACGGAACGACTCGCGATCAGTGACCTCTTCGCTCACAGTACCGCCGTCAGATTATTATGGTGGTGGAGATACTGCACCAAAAACGAACCCGAGCTGCTCTTGTGGGATGGCCACTGTGGAGGCCAGGGTGCAGCACGGCTCCAATGCCAAGCGACTGTATTATCGATGCAGCAACTGTGGGTTCCACTCGTGGGCAGATAACGCGGGCGCTAGTGAAGATCGATACTCAACTGCTTCGACATATCAGACGCGCGAGGTCGTGGTAGAACAGCCCTGCGTCTCCCACGATCCGAGTGTGAATTCCAAGATGCAGCGCGCTAAACGAGTGCTTCGGGACGTGTTTGGTCACAATGCATTTCGTCCCAATCAGGAGCGCACGGTGATGGAAGCATTCGGCGGCCGCGACGTCTTTGTGCTGATGCCCACGGGAGGCGGTAAAAGTCTTTGCTTCCAGCTTCCGGCGTGCGTTGATGACGGCGTCACGATCGTCATCTCCCCGCTGGTTTCACTCATTCAAGACCAGGTGCAGCAGTTAGAAGCCTTGGACGTTGGCGTTGCCAATCTCAACGGAGACCAGGACTACGAGACGGTGCAGCGCCCCATTATCTCGGAGCTGTTCTCCAATCGTATCCGGATCAAGATGCTCTACGTGACGCCGGAGAAGATCGCGTCCAGCAACATGCTTAGCAACCTGTTCGAGTCGCTCGAGAAGCGTGGACTCTTGGCTCGCTTCGTCATCGACGAGGCACATTGCATCAGTCAATGGGGTCACGACTTCCGGAAGGACTACATGAACCTCGGGACGCTACGGTCTAAGTTCCCCTCTGTACGCCGTCATTCCATGCAAGCGGTTTGCTCAGGATGTCTTCTGAGTGCAACTAACATAGCTGATTCACGTATGCGTATAGGTCCCGATTATGGCGCTCACGGCCACGGCGAACACACAGACCGAATCTGACATTGTCAAGAACTTGCAGCTCTCCCATCCGTTCATCACGCGATCAAGCTTCAATCGGTACGTGGCGGCGGTTAGCAAAACCTGGTGAGGGGTGAACCACGCACTGACAGTTTTGTGTGGTGCAGACCAAACCTGACGTACGATGTGCGCAAGAAAACGCCCAAGTTCATGAACGATATCGCAGAATTTGTTCGGAAGCACATCGATGACTCGGGCATTATTTATTGGTACGCATGCAGACGGTACTGTCTCGTCAATGCTACCGACGGCGAACTAATTTGTCGTGTTTGCTGGTATTGTTGTGTCCATTGCTCTTTCATTCCTTAGCTTGTCCAAGAAAGATTGCGAGCAAACGGCCAAAAAGCTGATCAAGGCGCTGGGTTTCGAAGGAACTCAGAAAGCGAGTCAGATCTCATTTTATCATGCGGGATTGGAGCCGGACGACCGGCACTTTCGGCACCACGAGTGGAGCAAGGGGAAGATCAAGCTCATTATCGCCACGGTAGCCTTTGGAATGGGGATCAACAAGCCCGACGTGCGCTACGTCATCCACCACACAATCCCCCAGTCCGTCACGCACTATTACCAGGTTGGTGGTCTTCAGTTATGCTAATGCTGCAATGGGCTGTTGCTGACCATTGACTCTTGCTTGTGCTGCCACAGGAAGCTGGCCGTGCGGGGAGAGATGGCGAAGTGGCCAACTGTATTCTCTACTACTCTTTCCTGGACTTGGTAGGCCCGCCCACATGCGGCTGGTACTCTCCATGAGATGAGCACCTATGGCTAACTGTGGATACGTTTATTCGTGCACGTGCAAATAACTAGTCTCGACGCCGAAAGCTGATCACGAAAGATCGCGACAATATGCAGCATCGAAACGTACACCTGCAAAACCTTCGACGGATGACTGAGTTTTGCGAGAACCAAGTTGAATGTCGTCGAACATCGCTTCTTGAGTACTTCGGCGAGCACTTTTCCAACGAGCAATGCCACGGAACGTGCGACAATTGCAAGAATAAGGCCATGGGACTGACGTTCGAGAAGACAGACGTAACAGAGGACTGCCTGACGCTCCTCGACCTGGGTACGTCTTCAGATGCCTCCATTTCGTTTGGCTTTGCTTGGTCATGCGAAATTGTTCTCACATTTAACCTTTTACTTGTGGATTTAGTGAAAACTCTCCAAGCCGCCAGCGACCCCGCCACGCTTGTGCAGATTTCGCACATCTTTCTTGGCTTGGTGGTCAAAGGTAGAGAATGGAAGAAGGATGATTTTGCGCAACTTGCAGGTTTTGGGAAGGGCAAAGGGCGTTACGCTCGCAGCGAAGTGGAACGCATTCTGTACCACATGGTCCTCCGGCAATACCTGCGAGAAATTGTACGTTCTTGCGCAGCATGGCTCTTTCTGAGGAATGTCGCGTCGATTTGACAGTACCTGATGCGTTCTTTCGTGCCACTCATTGTAGGACAAGTCGAACAAGATGGGCTTCACGACGACGTTCTTGTCTCTCGGAAATAACTCCAATCGACTTCTGCGTGGTGAGCGAGTGCGCATTGTGTGCAAAACACGATACCAGCCGCGCGCGCTTGCAAGTGAAGACGCGACGTCGCTACCAACCAAGGTGTCGAAAAAGAAAGCGCCGAAGAAAGTTGCCGCAAAGAAGACGAAAGCAACTGGCAAACGCAAGGCAGAGAAAAAAGCGAGCGCAAAAGACGTGGTGGAAGAGCTCAACGACGATTTCGAAGACGACGTTGTGGAGATTTCCCCACCGCCGTCCAGGACGGCGCAGTACCCGCTCATTCCGGCACACAAATCTGTTGGAAGGTACGATTATCGCATCATTCTGATGTTTGGTCCTGCATAGTCGTGGTCACTTCACTCGAGTGTGCTAACGATGTCCCTCCTCGTGTAGAATCCCCGAGAGCGACGTCGAAGCACTGGCCCAACTGCTCAAGGACTGGCGAGCGAGCGTGTGCGACAACTTCAACGTCATGCCGTATCACATCCTACCGACCTCTGGCATCGCCGCGATCGCCAATGCCGTTCCAGTGACCAATGCGGAACTCCTTGAGATCGACGGCGTCGGGCGTATTCGCGTGAAGAAATACGGCGAATCGATCATCCAAATCGTGAAGGCGTACCTCGAGAAGGTTGGTCTTTGCCTCATTCCTGTATTAGACCTGCACGCCTGTCTATCTTTTCTTACCACAAATTCTTGCTGAATTGCGCAACAGCACCATCTATCGCCAACCCCCGCCCCAGCTACCCGTTCGGCCAATATCCTGGATACGTTGGACTCGCTGGAACCTGCCATGGAGGTAGTGGACGTCGTCCCAGCGCCTAAGGCGTCTCCATTTTTCCAGAACAACAGCAATCGAAGGGTCTCCTTGGTGTCTGTCCAACCAGCCTCCAACACTGGTGGTGTCCTGGAAGATGACGCCCTGGACGACATCAATTGGGACGCAGTGGATGAGACGGTGCTGAATCAGCAGACCAGCTCAAGCGCCGTCTTCGCCAGTCGGAAACGCGCGTTGGACATGGCGGACACCAGCGACAACGCGAAGAAGAGGCAGCTCTGAGCTATGCGCGAGCGCTCGGCTCGTCACTCCCGCCCGCTTCGTCCCACCTCATCCATCGTCTCGGTGGTTGCTTCATGCTTATTATTTAGACCTCTGACATGACATGCCTGGGCTTCTTCTCTAAGGGTTGCGCCAGGCAAATGAAAGTCTCCGCGTCCACTACAGCACGACGTTATCAATGAGCCGACACTGGCCAAGCTTGACGGCCACGGAGATGATGGCTCCTTCGGCTGTGTCGACTTCCGAGACCTCCTGCATGGTCTCCTTCGAGCCCACGGAGATGTAATCTATGGCCGACACCAGCGGCTCGCGTTCGTATTCCTTGCGCACGGCATCGCGCAGCACCGCGGCATCCAGCGTCGTCGTCGATCCGTTCTGCTTCGCCGCCTGGAAGAGCTCCTGAGCATGCGCAAGTCCGCGATGCAGCACCGTCGCAGCCTGACGCTCTTCCGGCGACAAGTACTGGTTGCGCGTGGACAGCGCGAGGCCGTCGGCTTCGCGGACAATGGGGACGACGTTGATGTTCACGTCCTGGTTGAGGTCCGCCACCATGCGCTTGATGAGCACCACTTGCGCAGCATCTTTCTGGCCGAAGAAGGCGTCCGTGGGGTTGACGATGTTGAACAGCTTGGTGACGACCGTGGCCACGCCGCGGAAGTGGCCCTTGCGGCATCGCCCCTCCACCAGATCGTCGAAGCCTTCCGGGTCCACGTAGCAGCGGTGGTGCGGCGAGTACATCTCGTCGGCGGACGGGAAGAAGACCAGATCCACGCCCTGCTGCTTCAGCAAAGCCACGTCCTTCTCGAAGGTGCGCGGGTACTTGGAGTAGTCCTCGTTCGGCCCGAACTGCGCCGGGTTCACGAAGATGCTGGCCGCCACGAAGTCGCACGAGCTGCGCGCCTGCTGCACCAGCGACAGGTGGCCTTCATGCAGTCCCTGCACCCCAAAGAGCCCGTTAGGTTACGCCCGAGCGCCTGATGCGACGAAGGAGAGACGGACGTACCCCCATGGTGGGCACGAGCCCCAGCGTGGCCGTCGGCGGCAGCGCGCGACGCGCCGCCCGGAAGGCCTCGACGCTCTCCAAGATCTGCATGTCGCCGCTCTCTTGGCTGGCGACGGCGCGCGTAGAAGGCGGGGAATGAGTCGCGAAGCGGATGGAGGCGGCGCGTGCAGAGGCGCCAGGGACAAGCGCGCGCAGACGCGAGCAGCGGCGCAGCGCGTGCATCATCGGCGAGGGGACGGATCTTGTTTGGCGCGTCACGCGGTATCCAACAAACCGGCGGCTCGCGCCGGAACCGAACTTAACAGGTCACGTCCTTGTGGCAAAGCGAACTTAGTCATGAGTCCGCTGGCGCTTTTGCCGTCGTCCAGTTGTGAATTCAAAGGGTACAGTACCGGTTTTGTTCGGATGCTACACCTGCGAAACCACATTAGATCAGATGTCACGAAGAAGATTCGGTATTGCAGTAACTACGGCGGTGGGTGCAAGATCCGCATATCTCGAATCGCAGGTATCGGGTTTCGAAGGCTGATACGGTGCCAGCTCTTGGTGCAGTGCCGCGGCCCGTGACGTTGTCCGGACTCATCTGCACCACGTTTCACTGTGGCTCCCCGCTCCCCATCGACCCAAGACACTCCAAAACCCGATGCAGCATGCGTCCAACGCGACTTGAAGGCCCTCGGCGCTTGGCAGCGAATCATTCGCGTCCGCCCTGGACGAGTGGAGCTGCGGCCGCTCGCTCTCGTTGCTGGCTGGACAGTGGCACCCTGTAATGGCGCTGTCCAACTCCTGGAACCGGGCTTTCTGCCCCAGCTCCGTCAACGAGTGGCCGAGGCGGAAGAGCGCGAGGCGCCGAGTTCTGCGGACGTTCCCGCTGCTTTCCGCCGCAACTGGATGCCTGAGTTCCCGCCGCTCCATTCGGATTTTCAAATTTCCTCGCGCCACTTCGACGCCTTTGCAATCGACGAAAACACTGGCGTCATGGCGCCAGTCGCCTGCTGTCGAGGTGGCGAAAGCACCCACCGACAGGCAGCGTCCGTCGCAGCTACGACGCGAGGCTCGTGGCCACGTTGGCCTGCAGAACCCCAAGATCCGAGCCGAGGCGCCAGCATATCCACCGGGATCCAGCGAGCGCCAGACAAAGCCGTTCGGTTCTCGGTTGCAGTGGCTCATCCACGCCGAAATATCAAAACAAACAGACCGTGAAACGTTACGCAATCTTGTGGACGACTGCTTCGCATACAAACACCCAGTGTAGCTAACGGTCGGTTCGCGGAATTTGGTGTGCGCCACACCACCCGCCCCCTCTTTTGCTGCTCTGATGGGCAGGCGGATGGACTGCGGTCCCCACTGAGCGCCGCGCGCTCTCTGTTGCACAGCAGCGGCGCGACGTTGGGCGGGAGCCTGGAAAACTCCGCGTAACGCGATACCGGGACGCTTACTACCGGATTCCCCCTCGCTCGATGACCCCACCGCCCGCCGCGACGGCGGCCGCCCGCGAGAAACGCATCAAAGTGTGCGTCCGCCTCCGCCCCTTCACCCGCAACGAGAAGGTCAAGGCCGGAGGCAAGGCCGCCTGGACATGGTACGTAGCGCTATAGTACAACGCAACCCTAGCGGAGACGCAGCCAGTTTAGGCGAAGGGCCTATACCCGCGCGGAGATAGACACCCCCGCTTAAACCCGCGCGGAGAGGTGTATGTCTGCCCGGATCCGTGCGGAGATGTGTATGTCCGCCCAAATCCGCTGCTTCTTGTAGCCGACTCACGCGCTATGGCCGTCGCTGGACAGGCACGAGAACACTATTTATCAGCAGATCTTCCCCGCGCAAGTGCCGTCGCGAGTGGCGACGAGCGACGGCGAGGAGAAGGCGAGAGCGAAGAAGAGCGGCGGGTCCACGGCGTCCTCCAGCTCCTCCGCCATGCGCGACTCCGCGTCCGCCCTGCCGTCCTCCTACTCCTTCGACTACCTGTACCCGCCGGCCACCAAGACCCAAGCCGTGTACGAAGAAACCGTCAAGGTGCGTTGTGGCGCCGGTCGGAGCCGACGGCTCTGCAGATCCGCAGCCCACTCCGTCTCTGTGGGAGAGAGCTGCATCGTTCTGTGGCCGTCCCACTTCACGCCCACAAGGCAACGACGTCTGCGGCGCGTGTTCCCGTGTTAAGTTAACGTTCGTGGCTGTTGCGTCCAACCCTGCAGGATGCGATCGTCGCCGCTATGGAAGGCTACCACTCGTCCGTCTTCGTCTACGGCCAGACCGGCACAGGCAAGACGTACACAATGCAGGTATGCACCCTGTCCTGCTCCCCCCGTCTTCCGTGGAGCTCTGGATCGGCCGCAATGTGGGAGAATGTCTGGATGTGTATGTCGGACAAATCTCGCCACCATAGCACTTCCTCCCGGCTAAGTTAACATCGAACTGACTCGAAGTGCTGACTCCTTCCTTCCCAGGGCGGCCGAGGCGACCCGGGGCTCCTCCAGCTAGGAGTTCAGGACATTTTCGCGCACATTGCACGGCATCCGAACCTGGAGTTCCTCTTGCGGTTCTCGTACTTGGAGATCTACAACGAGCGGATCCACGACCTGTTGGCGGCTGGAGCCAAGTCGGACATCAAGATCTACGACGTCCACAATCGCGGAGCAGCGGCAGCAGGCGGCAACGCACGCGACGGGTTCGTGACCAAGGACGTCGTCATCAAAGGCCTTCGGGAGGAGATCGTGCTGTCTACGGAGCACGTTCTGTCGCTCGTAGAAGTGGGGAATCTGCATCGGCACATGGCCATGACGGAGGCCAACGACCAGTCTTCCAGGTCGCACGTCGTCTTCCGAATGGTAGGTGCATACGGGTTTAGTCAATTGCACCCTCCGGACCGTACGCTTGGTCGCCGACTGACTCGATTCGGTTGCTCTGGCAGGTCATCGAGAGTCAGGAGAAGCGGCCTCGAGGGGATCGAGGCGAAGTGGCTCCTGTTCGCTCCGCCACCTTGAACCTCATCGACCTGGCTGGCTCGGAGAGCGTGCGGCTGGCTAACACCACAGGCCAGGCACTGGAGGAAGGCAAGTTCATCAACCGCAGTCTGCTGACGCTGGGCCACATCATCTGGAAGCTCAGTCGGGACCGCCACCGCAAAGGCCCCGGCGGCGCCAGACAGCAGAACGTGCCGCATCTGCCGTACCGCAACTCGAAGCTCACGCGGATCCTGCAGCCGTCGCTCGGTGGCCAGGCACAGATCGCCATCGTGTGCACCGCCGCTCCCTCGGTCGAGTGCCTTACGGAGACCCACAGCACGCTCAAGTTCGCCAGTCGAGCGCGTCGAGTGCGCAATCGGGTGGTGGTGAACGAAGGACTGGGGGAATCAGCACTGCTGCGGCGGTACCGAGCGAGAATCCGCGAGCTGGAGGAGCAGCTGGAGCACGTGCAGCTCCGTCGTCAGCCTCGAGGAGCTAAACAGGCCGGTAGCGGTGCGGGAGGAGCCCAGTCGACGCTGGAAGAGCGGCAGATGGAGCTGCAGTTCGCCATCAACAACATCAACCGCGTGATCCTCAACTCGAATCAGACGCAGCCTTTGCGGCCGGACGACGAAGAGCTGGCGTCTGTGGACGATGAGAACTCCTCTGCTGCGTCCGCTCGACCGTGGCAGCCCCCGCCGCCTCCGCCGCTTACGCAGTCGACGCGCCGGAGCAGCGCTGGCCCAGGAACCCTGCAACCTCAGCGGAAGCCGGCGGCCATCCAGTCTCAGACTCGGATCGAGCCGGATCAGACGCAGTCGAGGGCGGCGACGCGACCGCTGCTACGTCGCGATCCAGTGCGCAGCACCAGCAGCGTCAATGTGAACCAGCCGAGGCCACAGGAAGAGCGGGAAGAAAAGGAGGATGAGGCGCGGCCAAGACTCGTGCACTCCGGAAGCTCTGCCAACACGTCGAACAAGACGCTGATCGGCAGCGGCGGTAGCGCTAGTACCAAGACGCTGCCGCTATCCACGTCGTCCTCTCGCCATCTTACGGATGGCGACGACGACCTGGCGGAGACCAAGGAGGAGGACGAAGAGGACGAAGAGGTGGAGGAGCCTGAGCACGAGGAAGCCACCGAGACTCCCTCGACTCAGATTCCGCCTCAGACTCAGACCCAACTTCAACCTGAGACCGCCGCGACACCGTCGAGCACGAGCAGCACGCGGCCGTCGCTGACGTCCCTGCTGAGATCCAAGTACGTGGCGCAACTGGCCAAGATGGAGCAGCGCAGTGGGCACTGGGAGCGCACGCCAGAGCCGGAGCTGGCCACGCAGACGGAGCTGCTGCGCGAGTTCCTGCGCGGCCTGGAGATCGCGCAGGCCGAGCAGGAGACGCGCATGAGCAAGATCCGCGAGCTGGAGCTGGAGACCCGCAGACTGCGACAGGTGGTGGCCTCGCGAGAGGACGAGCTGGCGCAGCTCAAGCCTGCGAGCCAGGACGAGGCCAGTTCCTAGACTGTACAGTGGCAGCCGCTCCCCTGCTTTTAGATTCTGAGCCGAGCTGCTTCCTTTGACGGCTTGGATCATGACGGGGAAGGAGCGAAGGTCGAGAGCCAAGCCTAGTCCAGCCCAGCCCAGCAGGCAGGAGATGCAGACTGGGTTTATAAAGCTGGGTCTCCTGTCTGTCTGCGTTTGCTTTGCCTTCGCGTCGCATGGCGTCCGGTTGCTGGCCCTTCGACGCCTGGATGCTCTGTCCATAATTAAGTACTTGATCCATATGGCGTCCCTCGCAAGCTTGGTTGCACAACGCATTGCTTGCGGTGACTGTCCATATATACGTACACCCATCCTTAATTAGAGCAGCCGTCCATCCGTCCGCTGCGGACTGGACCACACAAACCGCAGCTCGAGCCATGACGGACACGCCGCCGCCGCCGCCGCCGCCGCCGCCGCTGAGCAAGAAGCAGCAGCGCAAACAGCAGAAGGCGCGCTGGCTGGCGGAGCGGAAGGCGGCACGCGCCGCCTCCGGAGACGGCGCGTCGACTCGGAAGCGGCGCAACCAGCGACAGACGCACCTCTCGTCCGCCCGGCCCAGCGCGACCGCGTCCCCCGCCATCCGCTACGAGGCCTGCGCTTCGGCCACTTGCGTCGTCCGCGCGACCCACAGCGGCTGCGTCGTGCGCAGCGTGGCTCCGTACGCGCACAGGTTCGCACTGCACGCCAAGGGCCACTGGGCTGGCCGCACGCTGCGGGAGCTGTTCGCGTCCGAGTTCCCCAGACTGTCCGCCGCAGCCAGCGGCCGCGCCGCGCGGATGGGGCTCCTCCGCATCAACGGCGTCCGCGCGGACCTGGCGGACCGGATCCGAGCCGACGACTTCTTCGAGCACGTGGTCCACCGCCACGAGCCAAGCGTCCATCTCCCAGCGCCTGCCACGTCGCCGTCGTCATCATCGCCACTAGCGTCCACCTGGGTCCACCACGAAACCGCCGAGCTTTTGGTAGTCGACAAGCCGGCGGGCCTTCCTGTCCACCCAAGTGGCCGCTACCGCGTCAACTCGCTGACGCTCATGCTGCAGCACGAGCACGAGCACCGCATCGCCCCGACGAAGCGCGACGCTCAGCCACTGCAGCTCTTCCCGGTGCATCGCCTCGACCGCGTCACGTCCGGCCTGCTGCTGCTGGCCAAGACGACGGACATGGCGCGTCACCTCACGGCCGCGCTCACCACGACCACGACCACGACCACGACCGGAGAGCAGGTTCCGACTGGTCGGAGAGTGCGGAAGTTCTACGTGGCGAGGGTGCAAGGCGCCTTCCCGCTGCTCTCCGAGTGCGAGGAGGGCGATGACGCGTTCGGAGGGGCGACGTCGCCATTGGTGAAGGTCCGGAGGACGCTGGAGGACGGATTCTGGCGCGTCACGGCTCCGATCGGGACGCTGACGCACCACACCCAGACAGTGAGCGACGCGGCGGACGCCAAGCCCTGCGAGACGCTGCTGCGTCGACGCGGCGACGTCACCGACGGCGAGAGCGTCGTCGAGTGCGTGCCTGTGACCGGCCGCACGCACCAGATCCGCGTGCACCTGCAGCATTTAGGCTTCCCCATCGTCAACGACCCGCTCTACGGCCCTCGCAGGGCCGCGGAGACCTCGCCGCTCAAAGAGGGAGAAGACGCGGAGGCGGAAGACCAGGCCGGAGAAGAAGAAGGGGAGAGCGAGGAGCAGCGATGCGTCCGAGCCTGCCAGATCTGCTCGGCAGCGGACGAGCAGCCGAGTGAGGAGGAAGACGTGCCGCTCTGGCTGCACTCGTACCGCTACGAGTCTCAGGACTGGAGCTTCTCCGTGCCGCTTCCAGCCTGGGCCACGCCGTCCCAGTAGCTTCAGAAACGGCCGACCCAATAGACTCGAAGGCGCTGTATTGCTTGGTGTTAGACCTGGTTGGCTTGCATGCCAGCCGACGTGAGGTAGAGCGGCTCCACGTAGCCGCAGTCTCCGCGGTCTCCTTCGCCGCCGACGCCGTCGCTGCTGGTGAAGCCGTAGGCACAGCGACAGACGCCCGTCAAGTGGTTGCAGACGCCTCGGTTCGAGCACTTGGCCTCCTCTTTGGTGCCTCGGACCGATCCCGCCACGCCGTCCACGCTGATGGCCAGGGTCAAGGCGCCGTCCAGAACCCAGCGGAGCGGCGGGAGGTCCCCGAACGTGGTCAAGAACTCGATCCGGATCACGTTCGAGCCGGACGCCGTGCAAGCCGAGGCGCCGGAGCTGTAGCTGACCAGCAATCTGCCCACAGTCGACAGCGCTTCCAAGGCGCCTTGAAGCGTAGCCAAGGGAGCGTTGAACGCCAGTTGGGGCGTCGTGGCCTCTCGGAACTTGAGCGAGAAGAAGCCGGAGCTGCCTGCACACGTGAGCACTTGCACCTCGTTCTGCTGCCGCTGGGTCATGGGGTCGTCACCCGTCGGACACGAGCGTAAGGAGCAGTCGTGGCCTTCCCAGCCGGCGCTGCACTTGCAGCCACGCATCATGTCGTAGTCCCACGTCTACCGCAGCAGCCACAGCCTCGTCAACCCCCAGCCAGGCAAGAGGGAGAGAGAGAGAGAGGCTTCCTACCTCCTTCTTGTTGGGCACGGCGCCGTAGCTCCAGCCCATGGCCTCGCCATTGAGCGTAGCTGCCTTGGCCAACTGCTCCATCGTCAAGCACGTTCCGTGGCCGCTGCAGTCGCTTGGACAGTCCACTACAAGCCACAAGACGCCGGACACGGTGAGAGCTCCGCTCAAGTGCGACGACCTGGCTGGCTGGACGCACCTCGATTGCAGGCGGCACCGGTGAAGCCTGGTCTGCAGACGCAGTCGCCCTTGGTGCGGTCGCAATCGCCCGCATCGGAGCACTCAGCCAGCGCGTGGGCCGTGTCGGCTGTGGTCCCGGGGCGGTCGAACCACGACCGGCCCTTGGGACAGGTGCGCTGGTTGCAGTCTCCGCCCGTGAAGCCCTCGTTGCAGACGCAGTCGTACGTGGGCGGGCCTCGGCACGTGCCTTGGCCGCTGCACGCGATCTCGCCAGGACACGCAGTCACCGTGCCACTCACGAAGCCGCAGTCGCCGCGCTGCCCCAAGCCGCCCACGCCGTTGCTCGAGAAGTAGTTCGGGTAGCACACGCAGACGCCGCTGGTGCTGTCGCAGGCGCCGCGACGAGAGCACGGCAGACTCTCCTTGGTGCCCTGCGAGACGGTCGTGAAGGCCAGCGAGGGGCTCACGCCCGGCGTCGAGTGGGCCAGCGACCCGACGTTGCCGTACATGTCCGGCAGACTAGGGAGCAGAGGAGGGTCAGACTGGGGAGGGCAGGCGAGGAGGGGGAGGCGACGTACTCGCCGAAGTCCTGCGTGAACTCGACGCTGATGTCGTTGCCGATGGTGGTGCAGGCTGTGAGCGTGATGCCTCCGAAGGTGACGGTGGCCGCTGTCACGGACTGCAGCGCCGTGAGCTTGTCGTGCACAGCTTTCGCCGAGTCGTCGGCGGCAATCGGCTCCGTCGTGAACCCGCCGAACGTGAGCGTGAAGCTGCCCGACTGCGCCAGAGACAGACAGTGAGGTCCAGAGAGCTCCCGAGGCAGAGAGGGGGCCGTGCGTACCGTGGCCTTGCAGCTGACGCGCTGCTTCTCGTTGCGCTGGATGCCCGTGGGGTCCAGCAGCGTGCCTGTGAGTGGGTCGTCTCCTACGGGGCAGAGGCGCTGGGCGCAGGTGGGGCCGGCGTATCCCGAGTCGCAGACGCAGCCGTAGATCTGGTTGGCGTCCCAGTTGCTCCGGTACGGGACGAGCGCTCCTCGGCCTGGGTCCTTCGTCAGCGCGAAGGTGGCGATGGACTGGCAGCTCCCGTGGCCGTTGCAAGAGCAGCTCACTGTTGAGAAAGCAGGGGCAGCAGCACTGAGTAGCGAGCGACTAGGCCAGCAGCAGAGGGGAGAAGACGGAGCTCACTTCGCTCGCAGGCCGAGCCGGTGAAGCCCAGGTCGCAGGCGCAGAGACCCGTGTCCAGGCCGCACTGCCCGCGGTTGGAGCACGGCGCCAGGTTGTGGCCGTCGTCGGT
>MBAC02010709.1:0-24361 GCA_001712635.2 Nothophytophthora sp. Chile5
GACCATGGAGCATGCTCGAATGGTGCAGCATGCCCGTTCCCGCACATTGTTAACGCCAGGCTTCCCATAAGAACGATGTCTGCTCAGCAGCTCGAGCTGGAGCGGCTGCGGCAATTCAGCTTGCTCCAGAACGAGATGGAGGCCAGCATTCGAAAGATGGAAGCGGGAAAGAAGGTCAAGTCCACCAAGGCCAATACGCTAGACCTCGTCATCGTGATGGACTGCACCTACTCCATGGAGCCTTGGATCGAAGCCGCCAAGACTTCCATCATCGCGATCATCCAAAACGTCAACGTTGACCATCCCAACGCTAAAGTGCGAGTGGGGTTTGTGGCGTACCGCGACTTCTGCGACGGTGACAAGCGACTCCAAGTCCAGCCACTCACAGAGGAAGTGGACACCGTCCGCGACTTCATCTCGAGCCTCCGAGCTTTCGGCGGCGGCGACGGACCGGAAGACATCCCAGGCGGTCTGCAGAAGGCGATCGAGTTGGATTTCCAGGCGGAAGGCAAGCTCATCGTCCTGGTTGCCGACGCCCCTTGTCACGGGAGCAAGTTCCACGATACGAGAGACGATCCGATCTACAAGCGGGAGATCCTGGCCAGTCCAGACATCTGCGCTCAGATGCGATTGATTGCTCGGAAGGGCATCGACTTCACCTTCATCGAGGTGAAACCGAAGGATACGGCCAAGATGGTGGCGATCCTGGAGAGCGAGTACCAAAGCGTGAAGTCTGCAGACGAATCCGAGCGCGATTTCGTGAAGGTCTCGCTGGACAAATCCGGTGACGTCGTACGTTTTGCGAGCGTCGTCTGCTCCTCGGCGAGTTCATCCCTGACGGCCAGCAAATCGAGAAGCGTGCTTGCCAAGTCGAGGCTGACATTGAGTGTGTCCAGCTGTGAGACCAATAGACCGACGATCAAGACGGCCAGTCCACCATCAGCCGGAAGAGAGATTGCGGACGAGGTGGTCGAGACTCGAAGCGCAACACTGCACTCAGAAGAGAGCGAGTTTGTGAATGAAACCACCGAGACTCGAAAAGCGCCACCGCTGTCAACGACGGAAGCCTGCGGCCCTGAGACGATGCTGCCCGCCTGGGGAGAATTGACAAGCGCGCCTGAGGTTGTTGCAGTGCGGCATTCGCTTCAGTTCCAGTCGAACGAGTCGATTGATTGGACAGATTTCACCCTGAAGCACACGACAGAGCAGACGATGATCCGAGTGCTGCCGACTTGCTTTGCCAGGGGAGCGAACCGCTCAGCGCATGCTCTGTACGACTGCAAGGACAGAAGATACTGCGTGGCTAAATTCGCTCTCCCCAACGCTTCGAGGCCTCGTGTCGAGAACAACGTTGAGATGCAGACGGTGGCTCAACAGCTTGTGACCGAGTTCCCGATAGTGCTGCCGCCTGAAGCCGCGGTGGAGTTGCTGTCTACGTGCTGGTACGAGATTGCAGATCCAACCGCCATTGGACTTGACGCTGCCATGACGTCCTTCACGGTCGAGCCTTTCGTTCGAGGCGGGTACAAGACGTACGACGGCAACCGCAGTATCGGAGCCGAGGGTCATTCACTGAGTGATACAGCGCAGGCGTTCAGCCACTTCATGTGGCAGAAAACCCTCGGACAGCTCCTGATCGTGGGGTTCAAGGTGGTGGAGTCCGTCTTCGCAGACCCGCAGATCCATTCACAGCATGGGGATAGATTCGGACCCAGCAACCTATCGATGACTGCCATCACGGCGTTCTTCAACTCGCACGAGTGCAATGAAGTGTGTCGGATGCTGGAGCTGACACCATTTGAAGAAGTTGGCGGGAAGGTCGAGATCGAGGCGGCTACGGTGGTTGAGAAGACGGAGAAGCCAGAGGCGAGGGAGACTGGAACCGACCAGTTCATGATGTGCTGTTGTCTGGGTTGTGGAGCCATCATGGGTTTCAACTCACATGAACAAGGGAGATCTACGTATTGCGAGAGCTGCACTGCCAGTGTCAGCAGGTCCGAGTCATTGCGGCGATGCAGTGTCTGCCAAGCGGAGGTTCTCTTCTTGCCCTACTGCGACTACAAGAACGGCACGGAGATCCCAGTGATGTGCGATACTTGCAACGCAGACGCAGTCGAGTACCAGCATTTGGACAAGGAGAAGAGTGAGGCCGACATCGCGATGAGCTGGATGAGTTTGAGCGAGTCGAGCGAGTCATGGGACTGATTCGGTGTCGCATCAAGCAGACTACAGCAAATAGGAGAGAGATCGAGACCCACAAGCACCAGAACAGGGGGAGAATTGAGTTCAAAGACGCTAACTGTGGCCAGACCGAGGCAGATACATTGGTACCATGAAGCTTTGGAACTTGCGCCACATTCTATCCATCCTGGCCGCTGGTCTGTCAGTTTGTAGAGCACTGTGGGAGCTGCGCAACTAGCTTCCCGATGCGAGTGTCGACCTAGTAGCCGTTGGACCAGTCGACGGGGTACAGCATCGGCTGCTCAGCCAGTCGAAGGTTCAGGTTTTTCACAAATACGTCCGCCACTTCATCAGGCAGACTGAGAGCCGAGACGTGGGGCGTGAGCAGCACCGAAGGGTGCGTCCACAGCGGACTCTCCTGTGGCAGCGGCTCCTTCTCGAACACATCCAGCACGGCTTTCGACAGCAATCCGTCATCCAGCGCAGCCAGCAGCTCCGTCTCAGCGACCACATCGCCGCGTCCAACGTTGATGAACACGGGCTTCTTCTCCCGGCAATTCTGCAAGCTTGTCGGGTTCAGCAAACCCCGAGTTTCCGGTGTACTCGGCAGGATGTTCACCAGGAAATCCGCCACGCTCAGCACGTCACCGAGGTCGCTCGACACGCGGTCAGCGCTCTCCTGCAGTTTCTCCTGGTCCTCGGAGCCCACGCGTCGCTTGAAGCCGACCACGTGGAAGCCCGCAGCCTTTAGCAAGCGACCAATGGCCTGGCCGATCTCGCCCAATCCCAGGATACTCACGGTCAGCGGGCGAAAGGATCGGTACTTGAGCTCGTCGCGAGCGTAATTGTGCTGGCGCTGGAAGGTTTGCACCTCCAGGAACTTGCGCTCCAGTGCGATGACCCACCTGTCGTCACCACCGTCGAGTCAGTCTAGCCTCTATTTGTCAACCAAAGCAATCGAAGCCCAGTATTCTCACCCGAAGACGTATTGCGCCATGGCGTTGGGCATGATGCCGCCGGCGCGGGTAAGTGTGAACTCAGGCGCGTTTGTCGACTCCAGCAGCGCCAACTGCTTAAAGAACGGCTCGACGCCCGCGTACGTGGACTGCGCCCACTGCACGTTGCTCAGCAGCTTCCGCTTGTCCGCAGGGACGGAGTTCTCGCGGTTGAGCAGCAGATTGGCGCCCAGGCCGGCGTCAACCAGCAAGACCTCGGCGTCCTCCAGCGCCTGCTGCTGCCGCGCGTCCAGCGTCCACGTCTGCGGCTGCGGCAGCGGGACATCCACGATCTCCATCTTGGCCTGCCGGAACAAGTCCGAGGCGGGGGAGGCGGCGCCGCGCTGCAGCTGCTGCCGCACGGCGGCGCCCAGGCCCTCGATGGACGAGATCACGGGAATGCATAGCACGGAGGAGGCCATTTTGGCGTTGGATTTAGATTTGAAAGCTCAGAAAAGGGAGAACCTCTCTGGATTGGAATAACCCAAGTGAAACAGCTATTTGGGTTTAATGAAACACCCGAAATGTACAGGTGTTTCATGGGTGATGGCTGGCTGATGGCTTCAGCTGGGCCATCTGATCACCCGCCAGCTATCAGGTGGTCGTGGCGCTGTGCCTCAATCTGGCAGTCTGACCAATTTGATGAGAGGGCTCTCGTCCACAGCTTGCAGTTGGAGAGCACATGGCTACGCTTCAACAAAGATCCGAGTCGCATGTTCATCGACTACAGTATTACGTCGCTTTGCTGTCACCCGGCCTTCCGACTGTTTTCCACAGTCCAATGGCGTGTACAGTCGGAGCATGCCTCGCGGAATCCCTACGAGGCTCAAATAGAAAAGCACTTGCATGGCAACTGCTTCACCCACCAACGATGGGAGGAGCGGACACCCCTCACTTCTCCACACGGCGTCGAGGTGACCTCGAGCGAGTGGCAAATCCAACGATACAAAATGAAGTGCACGCACACGAGAAGAGCGCGACGGTGCAAAGGTCCTGCCTGGCGCGGATGCTGGCGCGATGCGACGCGAAGAAAGATCAAGGTCGAGGAAATCGGGAGAGGAAATCGACCACTTTCGATCGGCCGAAATCGTTTTTAGAGCGCCTCTAAAAACGACGGTTGAGTATCTGAACTTCAGATTGAAATTGCATTCTTGGTTGCACCCATCACCGTTTCCTTCGTATCGTTTTACACAATATATGTGGTATTGGAGGAGTCTTGCATGCAAAAGTGACGACAGTGCTTTTGTATGCATCCGTTTCGACAGGTCCGCAGCAAATATTTGGCGTCTTCGTGATGATGATCTTTCACTTTTGCAAACGCGGCAGAGGCGTCACGCGCAATCCAGACACTCTGCGGCTTGGTGGTTATTTGCGCTTTATCCTCCGGACGCGATGGAGAACCCGACGGAGATGGCCGCGCAAGCCGAAGAGGAGCAGCAGCGCTGGGCTGGCGCCGAGCTGCTGGTGTGCGCCGTGATCCAGCTGCTGCTGGTGAACGTGGCCTACCGCATCGACCGGCGGCACGAGGCGCCGCTGCTGTCCACGTCGTCGTGGGCCATCTTTTGCGGCCTCCTCGTACGTATCGTTCATTGCGTCCAGTTAACTCCCGCACTGCACGGTTATGTCTCTCGCATCTAACGCTTGCGTCTGTGTTTCTCGTGTCTGCAATGCAAAACGCATTTTGCAATGCGTTTCCAGAGCGGAGCACTCTTAGCTCTCGTGTCTAAAGTGGTGCGTACCTAGCGCTTTATCTTATCTCAGTCCTTGATCCCTTTCCTAATCCCATCGTTGCTCCCTACTAGCGCGTCCAAGGCGCCGGCCTGGACCCCCAGATCCTGTTCCTGGGCCTGCTCCCTCCGATCATCCTGGAGGCGGGCTTCAACACGCAGCGCAAGGGCTTCTTCTCCAACTTCTCCGCCATCCTGCTGCTGGCCATCGTGGGCACGCTGCTCGCCACTTTCGCAACGGGCGGTCTGCTGCTTTGGCTCGGGGGTCTGGGGTGGATCACGCAGCTCACGTCGGCCGAGGCCTTCCTGTACGGCTCGCTCATCTCGGCCATCGACCCGGTGGCCACGCTGCTGGTCTTCAAGAAGTGTCGCGCGCCGTCGCTGCTGTTCAACCTCGTGTTTGGCGAGAGCGTACTTAACGACGCGGTGGCCATCGTGATCTTCACGCTTTTCCAGCGGTTCGTCGACAGCGGCAACTCGGAAGTGGACGTCCAGGTGGCCGCCTACATGGTGCTCAAGCTGCTGAGCATCGGCGTGGGCTCGGTGGCTCTGGCAGGCGCGATCTGCTACTCGTCGGCCTTTTTCCTGAAGCACTCCGATCCGTCGTTGCGACAGCACCCCACGTACGAGATGTCCATCATCCTGCTGTCCTGCTACGCCAGCTACTTGGCCGCCGACCTGTGCGAACTGAGCGGACTGCTGGCCGTGTTCTTCAGCGGCGTGTTCATCCGCCACTACCACATGTACAACATCTCGAAGGCCAGCGCCTTCGCCTTCAAGCATCTACTGTCCACCATGGCCTTCCTGGCGGAGAACTTCATCTACCTCTACCTCGGACTCAGCGTCTTCGCCTACCGCGACTCCTTCGTCTGGGACTGGGGCTTCATCTTCGCCAACCTGGGCGCCTGTTTGCTGGCTCGAGCCTTCAACACGTTCCCGCTGTGTGCGTTGGCCAATTGCGGCCGCTCGGAGGCGCAGAAGATCCCATTCTCCTACATGGTGGTCATCTGGTTCTCCGGACTGCGAGGCGCTATCGCCTTCGCGCTCGTACTCAACGTGGCCACGGGCGACCCGGTGCACGCCGCCATCCTCAAGAGCTCCACGCTGTTCCTGGTGCTCTTCACCACCGTGTTCTTCGGCATGGCCACGGGGCCGTTGCTGCGTTGGCTCGGACTCAGCGGCGAGACTCGGCCCGAGCTGCTGGTGACCGTCGCCGAAGTCCGCGAAGATGACACAGGCGAGGCCGAGGAGGTAATGCCGCTGATCCCCATGTCGCGCTCTCCGCCCGGCTCGCAGAGTGTACATACGGCCTGGGTGGAGCTGGACGAGAAGTATCTGAAACCCGTTTTCGGCGGCAATCCTCGGCCAAGAGCCGACTCCACGCAGCTCAGCTACCGGAGTATGGAGTAAGGAGGCTATATGAGGGCAAGGCGCGCTTGGACTTGCTCCTTTGGCGGACAGAGGGTCCTGGAGGTCCTGGAGGTTGCAGCACGCGCAGCGTTAGCACCAAGAGACAGCGAGACAGCGGGCTTGAGGCTCGGCCACGAACGACCAGGAAGCAGGAGGATTGGGCTGAAGGTACGCTTGGGAGCGCTGTGTCTGCATCGGCTTGGTCGGCCGTCCGCTGAGTTGTCAGGAGCTCCGCAAGAGGCGAGGAATGTTGGTCGTTCGCATCTCAGCCAGATGGCTACACTTTCGACTAAAGCACTTTCCCAGTTATTAACGAAACCGTCTGACCATAACGCGGCGACCCTGGCTCGACTCGCGCACTCCCCATTAATCCCACCGCAGCTGCGTCTATGCGAGGGGTTCAGGAGGTCTCCGACAGCTCCAGATTCGCTCGCCAAGGCGTCAGGAATCTCCGGATGAGCGTCGTTCTTGAGGGTGGCGAGGGAGCTCCACGCTTATGTCTCCGACGCAACAGGACAGTATTAAAACCTCCATCCACATAGCACACGCCGATGCAAGACGATCACGCCGAGGAGGCCAGGAAGACCTGGGACGGCGCGGAGCTGCTGGCGTTCGCGGCCATCCAGCTGCTGCTGGTGAACGTGGCCTACCGCATCGACCAGCAGCTCCACGTGCCGCTGGTGTCCACCTCCACTTGGGCCATGCTGCTCGGAGTCTTCGTACGTGTTCCTCACCACCGTTCTTCCTTCGGGAGCTTTCGGGATTGACCACCGTCTGTGCTGCTAGGCTGGCGTCGTGGTCTTGGTCGTGTCGCCTTCGAGGGTCCAAGACGTGGGGTTGGATCCGGAGCTGCTGTTCTTCGGACTGCTGCCCCCGATCATCCTGGAAGCTGGCTTCAACACGCAACGCAAAGGCTTCTTCAACAACCTGTCGGCCATCCTGCTGTTGGCCGTCGTGGGGACACTCGTGGCCACGTTCGTGACAGCCGGAGTGCTGCTCTGGTTCGGCTCGCGCGGGTACATCACGCCGCTCACGTCGGCCGAGGCCTACCTCTTCGGGTCGCTCATCTCAGCCACGGACCCCGTGGCCACGCTTCTGGTCTTCCGCAAGAGCAAGGCGCCCTCGCTGCTCTTCAACCTCGTGTTCGGCGAAAGCGTACTCAACGATGCCGTGGCCATCGTCACCTTCACGCTCTTCCAGCGGTTCGTCGCCAGCGGCCACACAGACGTGGACCTGCCCGTGGCACTGCAGATGCTGCTGCAGCTCATGGTCATCGGCTTGGGCTCTGTGGTTCTGGCGGGCGTCGTGTGTCTCACCTCCGCCTTCTTCCTGCAGCGAGCGGACCCTGCATCCCTCCATCGCCATCCGACCTACGAGATCGCCATCCTCCTGCTCTCGTCCTACGCCAGCTACGTGGCGGCCGAGCTCTGCGGCCTCAGCGGCCTGGTGGCAGTCTTCTTCAGCGGCGTGTTCCTGCGGCACTACCACCTCTACAGCATCTCCAAGGCCAGCTCCTTCGCCTTCAAGCATCTGCTCTCCACACTCGCCTTCCTCTCCGAGAACGCCATCTACGTGTACATCGGCCTGAGTCTCGTGGCCTATCGCGACGCCTTCCTCTGGGATTGGCGTTTCATCGCCGCGGCCACAGGCGCGTGCCTTGTAGCTCGAGCCTGCAACACATTCCCGCTTTGCTCACTGGCCAACTGCGGCCGTCGCCCCATGCACCGCAAGAAGATCCCAGCCACGTACATGGCCGTCATCTGGTTCGCTGGGCTCCGCGGCGCCATCGCCTTCGCCCTCGCACTTAACGTGCGCACCAACGATCCGAGCCACGCCGCGGTGATCAAGGGCGCCACCATCTTCCTCGTGATCTTCACCACCGTCTTCCTGGGTATGGGCTCAGGTCCGTTACTGCGTGCTCTCGGACTTAGCGGCAAGACCAAAGGCGGCTTCGAACACGAAGACTCGCTTTCGGTGCGGCACTGTGAAGATGAGGAGCCTCTGCTGCCCATGACCTCGCCGGCGTCGATGGATCGACCCACTCGAGTCCACAGCGCGTGGGTGAATCTGGATGAAACGTACTTGAAGCCGCTCTTCGGAGGCAACCCCCGTTCGTTATCAGCCAACGGCAGTCAGCCCCAAGCTCCCGTGCTGGAATCCGCCGCCGCATAGTCTTCGGTCGACTTGAGGGCTCGAGAGAAATGCAAAAAGATCAATACAAGTGAGTGACATTGCCAGGCTTTGGAAGCGAACTCACTCGAACAGTGGCGAGTAAAAGTACTCGGTACTGCCGATCTGGACTTGCTGTACGTCCTGATAGAGCTTGCGACGGAGATGACGGCGCACAACGTTAATGGGATCCTGTCGCATCTGCTCCCACTCGGCCTCGTCATCCAAGAACCGGTCGCGATGCTGAGCTAGAGCCCGCACGTGCTTGTCTTTGTTCTGGCGGATCTCCGAGCAGCGAACCAGTAAATCGTGGGAGTTCACGGCTCGCAGTGGATCCTGTGCCGCCTTCTCCACCGTCTCAATGCAGCGGAACTGGTCCACGGCACGCATCGGAGCAGCCAGCTCCTCTGCCAGCGACCTGGAGCTCCCAGAAGCGGATGCGACGGCCTTGGGCTTCGCTGGAAGACTGCGCTGCTCCTTCTTCTTGCCAGATTCAGCCACTGCGACAGCCTCCTTCTCTTTCTGCTCTAGTTGCGCCGTCTTCGCCTGCCAATTGCGCTCTTGCCACGGCGACTCCTGCATCTCCGTCACGGTAGCTCGAGCCACGTCACGCTTGCTCCGAGACTGGGAGTATTGGCGAGCGTTGATGAGCCGCAGGCGCTGACGATGCGCCTTCTGCTCTTCCCACACCCGCTCCTCCTCGATCACCTTCTTGTCTGCGTCGATGAGCGCCTGCAGCATGCGCTTCTGCTCTTTGAAGTCCGTCAGCGAGTTCGCCAGATCCACGGCGTTGCGCAGCTTCACTCTGCTCATTGACGCCTCCAAACTGGCCTCGACCGTCACAGTGCGAGAGCCTTGAGCGCTCAGCAGCTGATTTGTCTTCACCTTCTGAGCCAAATGATCATCCAAGAAGTAGTCCCCGACGGCTACAACAGCGACAAAATAGAGAGTATGAGTCTCGCTAGCAGCCATGTCCACTTGCTTGCTATTGTTGCTACATACCTGCTTCAATGTGGCAGTCGTTCACGACCATCCGCTTCTGCTGGAGCGCGGCGATTCGCTAGAGAACAACAGGGATGCATTAGCAGCCAGCGTGTAGACCCAGGAAGGCAGCGATCGCCTCGTACCTCGAAGTTCTTGAGAGCTTGACGCTGTGAGAACTTGGCAGTGAGATTGTCGGTCAATGTGGCTGCAGCCTCGGAAATCGGCAGTGCTGGGGTGGATTGGCTCGCCGTCGACCGAGACAAGAGTTGACTTCCGGAGCCACTCGAGCTCACTTGGGATCCCGTTAGTATATCCACCGCGCGGATCGTGAGTCGACGAGAGCGTTCGCACTGCGCCACACAGTCCACGAACGTCGACGACTCGAAGAAATGGCCATCTCGCCCGAGCGTCCCGTCTGCGTGTTTGCTCTTGGAGCGCACGTACTGTCGGTCTTCGCTGTTCAGGTCGTCGAAGGTGCTGACGGGATAGTTCCACGACTCGAACGCGTCCTCTCGAGCTCCTTCCGAGCTGCCAGTGACGCGTTCGTCCGTACTGCCTGAGCTGGCGGCTTGAGCATTCGGACGAAACAGTCGCTGGAGCAGTTCGTGGTCGTCATCTTCGTCCTCATCAAGAGGGTTAGCTGTGTTCGTTTCGTATTGCACCTCCTGGCTACTCTCCGTGTCGATCTGGAAGCGCGTTAGCACCCGCGGCAACGGGATCGCAGTGATCCGAGCCTCGTTCTGGAGCTGAGAAACGTCAGCAGCAAGAAGGTTCAGTCTCTATCCAGCAGGTCCCTTTCGTCAGAGTGACGTAAGCGTACCATTTGCTTGACAGTCATTCGACTGCCATCGAAACGTCTGTCGTTTGCCCCAGCTGCAGTTCTCGGCTGTGAAGGGCGCCGACGGGAGCTAGCACCGACAGAGGTTTTGCTGCGACTTGGCGGTCGAAAGTACTCCACCGGTCTGCCGTGCTCGCTCTCCACTTGACGCGTCTCCAAGTCTGTGATCCAGTCGCCATTCAGCATGAGTAGCATCGGGAAGCCACGTCGCCTTGGAAGTTGCGAGCGGTAATGCATGGCTCGCGAGGGCACTGCATCATTCTCTCCGAAGCGTTTGACATTGACATCCTTGGACAACAGCAACAGGAGCTCCTCATCGACACCAGGCTCCTGGAAGAGCAGCGCCTCAAGCAGGTACAGTCGGTGGTGACTCAATCGGAGCGGATTGTCGCGCACGTCCAACTCGCGAAGACGTGGCGACACGGACAGAGCCAGCACGTCCTCCAGGACATGCAACAGATTGCCATGAAGCAGGAGCACCTCCAAGCACGGCAATTCGCGAGCCACGCGAGCTCCAGGGAGGCGCGCCAACTGATTCGACGACAAGTCCACACGTTGTACGTTCTCGAGGGTGAACAGGCTCGAAGGCGTGACTAAGAACCCCAGACCTCGGAAGGAAGCCGTCTTCAGGTCGAGCTCGGACTCCTCCTCGTCTTGCTTCTGGGTCCTCATTATCAAGTGGTTGACCACCATCTCAAGCGCCTTCAACAGATAAAAATACCCACGAGCGCGGACGGAGAGGGCGATCCCTCATGGGATCGGAGAAGCCAACAAGACACGACTCTTCCCGGATGAAAACATGGCGTCCACGCTGCTGGATGAGCTGCCGTGTCTTCTGGATGAAGCCGAAGACCTCATGGCGCGTCTGAGCTGCCACATGGAGCTCCTCAGCCCTCGTGGCTTAGCTGACACGTTGTCAACGACTGGCAGCGAAGCCACAGGGGTGGAAGAGCAAGCGTTCAAGCCGGATCTTCGCCAGCGACTTGCTGCCATCGACATGGACGCCATCTCCAAGTTCTTTGGCCGGCAATTCCTGACTTCGCAGCCCGTTGCCATCGAGAAAGTGAACGCGGTGCTGCCAGTCGGAGAGGCTCAACTGAACGCACTGCACGCTTTCACGGCTACGATCTACCAGCTCTTGCGGCGTCTTCATCACTGGCAACAGACGGCATGGGAGGCTCTCACCCGGTTCTTCGCCGACAGCAACAGCACGTCGAACAGCGACGGCTCCAAGAACTGCATGCTGACGTTCGACAGTCATCCGGTGCTCACGCGACTCGTGCTTTCCACAGTCGCCAAGTACGTCAAGACGAGCATGTTCTGGTGCTCATTCAACGCCATCCCCGGTCTGCTAGCGCTGTACGAGTTCCTCCAGCACACTCAGACTCTTCCGAGCGCTCGATTTGCTGCTGGGACGCTGGCTGATGGCCCGCAGTCGCTGTTTTCCCCGCTGGAGCACACGGACCATCGTGTCCGCGAGTTTGTGCTCCACTTTGGCTCCAATCCGCTGTCAGCCATCCAACGGGACTTCCAGCAACACGTCACGGATGGAGGCGCAGCGCTGACGGCGCTCACACTCTCGTGCTTCGAGCGCTTCAACGCGTGCTGCGACCTCGCGCAGCTCCGACACCAAGGAGTGTTCGATCTTGAGGCGCTTGTGGGCGGCAGTTATGCCTCGCATCTTAAGCTGGTGGATCTACTAGCCGTCTCCGATATTTCGGACTGGGTCGTATGCACTGCACTCTGCGTGCCTCATCAGCTGCAAGGCAAGGACAAAAGCGCTTCAGCTCAACCAGCCCATGGTTCGGCTTCGCTGCAGCTTTGGGACTTCCTAGAACTCGTCGCGCGTGACCGACTCGTGTTGGTGCTGCATCGCTACACCGTCGTGAACCTCCACGACTTGCTCTTCCAGCAGCTCATGTCGTCGCTGTCCACCGCGGCCCCAGCTGCTCTCTCTACCACCGCTTCGCGAACGTTCGGCGGAGGTCGACAAGCGTCCACGTCGCTGAAAAGGATCATGAACGTGATCAGCAAACAAACGCTGCGGACCTGCGGCTCACACCATCGTCAACGCCGAGAGATCGTTGTGTGGCTGCTCCAGAGCTGCGTGCAGTTGCTGCAGCACAATCCGGCACTTTTGGCACCGTCCTTCCCTCTGCTCTTGGCAGCACTGGCCATGGCGAGCGACGAACTCGAATGGCTCGTGTGCCACGCAGCCCTACGTACCGCGACGGGTTCCAACGAACCAAGCTGCACTACCCCGCTGCTTCCGAGCCACGTGAAACCCAAGCACTTGCAACGCGTGCTCACCAGCTTCGCTGGCGTCGAGACGGAGCTCGCAGCGCTTCTCCCGCCTTTCCATCGCCTTCGTGGCCTTGTTGAGCGGCATGCACACTTCCTTGAGGACTACTACCAAGTCTTCCTGGCTGCTGGAGATGCCGAGGGTATCCAATGCGCCATTCAAGATCTTCAGGAAGAAGCCAGCTCTTCCTCCATAGCGGCGATGATGCCGCTCCTCGAAGGGTTTTCGCATCGCGAGCGCTACGCCATAGACCTTTCGTCGCCCGTCAAAGCCACGTGGGCTCGCGAGTGGCGGCAGACCAACGCCCACTTCGCCGCGGAAGGTCAAGTCCCGCTTTTGCGTGTCCTACGAGAGCGCATGGAACAAGCGACACAGCACGCGCAGTTCGTCAGTGATAATGACCGACTGCTGGAGCACGCGGCACGCTTTTCCAAGTGCTGGTGGTTCCGCGACATCATCTTCGATCGATGCTTCGAGCACGCGTTGCTGGACTCCTCGCCCCCGTCGTCTCCCATTGCTCTGCTCGAGATTCTGGCCAGCCTTGCAGCAGGCGACTATGCGCTCGAAGAGGTGGTGGATAAGGAGGATGCAGCGTCGCAGTCTAGGCGAATGATTCAGATCTTGGCGCGTATGATGAAGGGAATCATACAGCAGCTGGAGATCGGACTGGAGAACGTTGTCAGGCGAGACGTGGCCTTGCAACGCGACGAGACCTCCTTGTTGCAGGAGTCGAAACCCGGCCAAAAGGAGGCTAAGCCTGCTCTTCCCAGTCGGAGAACAGTGCGTTTCTCTCGGACGCCCCTGAATGCCGCCGAAGTCCGGCAGGCGACGCCAACGACGTCCCAACTGCTTCAGGGTTCCTCGGGCTTACAGCGCAATCGAGAAAGCAACACTCACGCCAAGTGCCAGTACCCATTGGAGCAACTGGATGTTGACGAGCGGTGTCTCGCACTAGCCAGTGAGTTGCTAGTTCACCTGGCGCAAGATCTGAGGGCCAACACCATGAAAAACGCCATCGTGCAGCGTCTCCAGGCCTGCTTTACGCGCTTCTTGCGGAGTCTGGTGACCTTCCCAAGCTCCAGCGAAGGAGTGGCCGATATAGTAACGCTGCGTTGCCCACTCCGAGACGCACGCGTTGAGATCCAGTGCTTCCTTCGCGCCACTCAGCGCCTCTTTGGTGGGGGCGGCTGCAAACCAAATGGCAATAATGACGAAGGTGAAACCTTGGATGACGCTCTCCAGACGGCACTTGCTCGTTCTCTAGCCGTCGAACGTAGTTCATCAGACCGGCTCGCGGACTGGGCTCTCGACGCGCCATGGGAGAGCGAGGAGGAACGTCAGCATTGGCGACTGGTGGACCGTCTCGCCTGGTTCTACGTCACGTTGGTGACACGTCGGAGCTGCCCAGATGGGAATCCAGCGCTGCTACTGGTTTCCGTACGCAAGCAATGCTTCCTTCCTGTCCAGGAGGGACCTGAAGTGCTGGATCCACGTGAATACACGAGTCACGGGGCGCTGAACCATCTCGTTGCATTGGTCGGTCGCAATGGAGTCGACGTGATCTGCACGACCCTCGCGAACGTACTGGTTGCTCAAGTGCAGACGCTGCGTTCCACTCTCGAAGCGGAGCATCAAGCGTTGCTCGCCATTGACGCGGCTCTCGGAAACAACGACATCTCGACCACGAACAGCGCTTTAGCGATCGCGATCGCAGAGCTTAAGACGCTGGATGACCTGGCGACACAATTCATTCGCATCGGCACTACAGCCTTCCTGCTGCAGCTATTGCACGCGTTCGGGTCTCAAGCGACCGGCAGCGCATGGCAGACCCGCGTGACGCCTTTGCTTGAGCAAGAAGAGCGACAGACAGGAGGGCACGCCGCATGGAGGCGCCTGCTGCCGGCGGCTTGTGCCGCTGGCTTCTACGCGAGCGTGTGGAGGCGCTCGACCTACCTGGTGACCGCGGAGGCGGTCAATACGAACGCACACATGATGGGCCTCGCCATGGCGCGACTGCTGCCGCCACCTCATCGCAGCCTCGCCGTTAGACGCTGCGCCGTGGCAGCGTTGGCGCGGGTATCGACATGCGGCGGCGGCGGAGCGGGGCAGACTTCTAATAAGGGCAAACTTCAACTTCAACATCAGGCGCCACTACCAGAGGCAAACGGGAGAGCTCTATTGGAAGCGATGAAGCTGTTGGTGGCAGAAGCCACGTTGACGGAGCCAGACGGTGACGCAGACGGGTCGTTCGACCTGGCGCCGGAGCGACTGCTGCCACAAGCGGTGCTGGTGTTGCGAAGCGAGAGCTGAGCCAATTGGTGGCAAGTTGAGTGCTTTGAATACCCGAATTCCAGCTTCTATTTCGAAGAGCGCGCTGAGGATGTCCTTTTGCTGCGAATATATGGCCGCGACGTATTCTTTTGCCTGCTTCTAAATTTCTGTGTCCTCCAGATCCTGGACTTCTCTCCCGAACCCTCTCCTTGAGAACTGCAGCCAGCTTGGCGGTGGTGCATGGCCGACGGCATGAAGCCATGGCATGGCCGTTCCACATTCCTTCCTTGACTTCTCGTCAGTTGTGGCGGCAGAAACCGGGCGGTAAGCATTCACGGCCCGCTCTCGAATCGGAAGGATGACTGCTCCGAAGTGGAAAGGGAGGAAGTGGGGAGGTGGGTGCTCCAAGTCTCGTCGAAAAAGGGTGACCCCCAGATTCAAAAGTGCCCAGAAAATGTTCCGGATTTGAGCAGTATTTTGGTGATGGAGCCCGCTGCTAAAATTTTGCGTCCATTTAATGACCTCCGAGGAGACTGATCGAAATGCTGCAAGGTGGGTTCGCTAAGCCTCTGGGCACCTGCGCGCATGGACTTCAAGGTTCTCGCGTCCCAACTGTCGAGATACCAGGGTGGGAACGAGGGGGGAGACAAGCCAAGCGGACAGACAACGGGCTCCTCGTCCATGCGCGCCCGCAGTCAACACGCAAGTGCGGCGGGTGGAGAGCGCGCGACACGGCGCCAGCTTCGGGCTCGATCGATCGAGTGCTCGCGATCTGCGTGGCAGGAGCTCATGGCATCCGAGGGAGTCTGCAGGATCCCCGCAGCAGTGCCAAGGGATCCTCAGCTCCGTCGTCTCGCCAGTCCGCGGTCTTCGAGCAGACGGTCGGGAGCTCAAGTCCCTCGACTACAGAACCAACCCATGCGGCTTGGCTGGGCTGTGGCGGCAAATCTTGTGGTCGCTTTCCCCTCCGCGCCGCTCCCCATCGCGACCCGCCGCTCCAACTTGCACTTGCCCAGTCCAGTCCAGCCCTGAACTTCGCGCGCCTATTACACATGTCGGTCGAGCAACACGCGTAATCGCCGCCGCTTGTCGAGTCGTGAGTTCAGCAGCGGCACAATTCCCTCGGCGTCACGCGAAGGTGCACTTGGTCGTAAACGCCGCGACCATTTCGCGAGACCCGACGTTCGGACCCTTCCACCTCGCTGCCTCGCTGCCTGGGCCAAGGGAGGAGAGGAGCAGCGGCAGAGTCTGCCACCCCGGCGTGAAGAGTTTGTCGCAAGCGGATTCCCGCGCCTCGAGTCCCACCCTCCGAGACGCATCCACTCGAGGCCGCGGTACCGGCCTCTGCGCCGCAGTCCAGCCGCGAGGAAGGTTCTCGCCCTTGCAACAGCCGAGGGAACCGCTCTACGGTAGCGGCGGCTAGCGGATCTCCACGTCTTTAGCTGCGTCTCTCTCTATCTCTCTATCTGGTCGGTCAATGGGGCCAGAGGTCTCCGAAAGGAAGAGGCGAGCGGCTTCTGTCTCTGGCGGAACGGATGGGAGAGTTGCTGGGCCTCGGCAGTCCCCAGACGAGAGCGATACGAGAAGTCTCGAACGATCCGGCGTCCATTGATTGATACTGTACAGCCTAACTCCTAATCTACGTCTAGTCCCTCCGCCCTCCCTCCGCCTTCTCATGTCTGCCCTCTGTTGTCGCCACGGACGTCGAATCACGCCACGCGCAAGCGTTTGTTCCTGGGTTCATCGTCTCCGTCCACCTCGTCCCTGTTCGCGTCTGCTGCTGCTGCCGCCGATGCCTCCTCGACGCCGCTCTTGCCCAGCGCTGCGGCCTCCGAGAAGCTGTCGCCATTCGAGTGCATCATCAGCGCGTTCAGCACGCACGGGTACTGACTCTGCTTGGCGTGCGCTGCGATCTGGCTCAGCGTCACGTTCACCACGGCCCGGACCGTCTCCCGACCCACACACGTGTTCAGGATGGCCTCCTTGGACAGATAGCGGTGCTCCTCCTTCAGTAGCAGCGCCGAGTTGAGAGTGCGCACCGCGTAGCTGCCAGAAAACGCCTTGCGGAACTGAAAGCGGCAGCTCGGGCACGTGCTGCGCAACTTCAGCCACGACTGGATGCACTGCAGATGGAACCGGTGGCCGCACGGCAGCTTCACGGCCTCCGCCTGCTCGTCCAGATCGCCGTCCATGCAGATCACGCAGGAGCACGCCTTGTGGCTGGAATGGTCCGGATTGGGCCGCTTCTTACCGACATGCTCCGGAGCCAGTCGCTTGCTGCCGGACAGCTCCCGCTTGTTGCGGCGGTTCACCTGCCAGGAAGCCAGACTGTCCATGACCGACTTGTCCGCCGGCGCCGCGTTCTTCAGGTGCGGCGAGATGTAGCGCACCATGAAGCGCACCCACGCGGGCGTGCGGAACATCTGCAGCACGTCGCGGATCAGCGCGTGCTCCGGGGCGACATACTGCACCTCCACGCGAACGGTGATGTCCATCATGTAGCCGCTCAGTCGCAAGAAGGTAAACTGTACACGCCGCTGAAAGGTCTCTGCTTTTCTTTTTAGCAGTGACTAAAACGCAGCAAATGGCCGAATGACCGAATGAGCAAGAGTGAGCAGCAGCGCGCGCGACACTCTTGCTCGGTGTAAAATTCCCATTCTTTTTTTACGAACGTTTCGCCTCTTTTCTTTTCGTGAAAGAAAGGGCCAGCGGAGCTTACCGGTATAATCGCAGCCAATAGAGAGAGAGAGCGCTGGACCTCCAACAACCCCACCCACCACTTCCAGCGCTGACCTAGCCCGGAGCCATCCCCGGTTGTCAAAATAGTTTCGCTACATGTCTTTTGATGCGGGTTGATTTGACTCGCCGAAGCTATTTTTGCCGAGAAGTTTCGGGGCCATCGGGGAAATAAAGCTGTCTAGAAATTAGCCATTCTAAAAGTGGTGTGCATGTTCCACGAGCAAGGAGGGAGTATCTGTGATGCTTCATCTGCATCTGTAACGAATGAGATCTGAGCAAATCACGGCGATCATTTCGGCTGAGAGCTCCCGTGCGCGGTTGCTGGCGCTCGCTGCATTCATGCACTACAAACACGCGGTAAAATATTCAGCGTACTTTTCTGCTGAACCGAGACTGCTGGCCTGTCCGCACTCCCGAAACATCCGACAAGCTGCCAGCCACACAAAGGCCAGGTGACGCAGGCCGGACGAGTCTTCGCGCTGGGACTCAGCAGCTCAGAGCTGGCGCTGCGGCCGCCGTGGGCCTCTGGCCGCTGGAAGAAGCGGCGTGAATCTTGGCTTTGTACCTTTGGTAAGCAGATAGGGCGTGTACCCCCTAGACCTCCCCGGCGCTGCACACCAGAGACTGCCGCTTGCCGTTAAACGGGCGAGGACACTCTTCCCTCCATCCAAGCGACGTCTGGATGAGTCTACCCCTCCGGTTTCTACCTTACTTCGACGATCGATTCTTCTAGAGACGCGGCCAAACGATGCCAGCCATAGTGTGGCAGCAGTCTGCTCAAAGATCCGCTCGTGCGCTCGAACCTGGTTTCTGACCGAAGTCTTACGGAGTCCTCAAAGCGACGAACACTTGATGGCTGCGAACTTGGCGGCGCGCATGTCTGCTAGAATGTTTAAACTTGTGGTAGCCGATAAGTGGTGGTGTCGGGCGAGTTGAGGCGCCGCAAAACTCCAGTCGGGCATGAATGGCCAGCGCGGGCCACGCTTCTGCCGCCTGATATGATACGGGATATTACTGTAGGTATGCTAGTGCGTGCTTTTATGAGATTGCACGCTGCCGTGAATGCAAACGCTGTTGTAATAATCGCGCGCGCTCCCGTAATCCGTCGTCAGGTTGCCTAGTCGCCGGAATGGATAAGAAATGCGGCGGCAAATTACGCCGCCAAAACAAATGGGCGGTATCCAAGTTTGCTACTGCTTCCGTGCAATCCAACGACTCCCTGGCCATAAAATTTGGAGCTGTTAGCAAGGTGTGGTTCCGGCCAGTTCTGGGGTCAAGAAGGCCAATGCCGGGTTGCGAGTTGCGCGAGCATTACTGCGTCAACTGCATATCCATCCGTCACTACGATTGGAACCGCTGAACTGGTGCTTTGGAGCCAGCAGTTGTCGTTTTCGGGGAGGGAGTGTACCCCGTGATCAGGAATCACGCCGGCTGGCATGCGACCGGCGCAGACTCGCTGAGAGACTTCCGTGTGTGCGACGGACACGAAATGGCAGCTTGGCCGCAACACGAGCCTCGGCCGGCCGTGGCGTGCTGACGGACAGGAGCTCGGAGCAGAGGAAACGCGAAGCTCCGACTTCTCGCTTTCCAAATGGCCTCGGGGCCGTCGTGCAGGGCGGAGGGCGGAATGAACGTGGCGTTCAGAACGCCGTACCGGTACTACAGCGTGGGATGGTGTCCGACTGCTCATGTCAGTCGACATCATGTCGCGGCCGGACAGCTTCTCCCTGATTAAAGGGACCCTCGCCTTCGAACGCTCAAACGCCCCATTTCTGCGCTGATCTCTGACTCTGACGCTGTGTGTCCTCGAGCATGACGAAGCGCAGGTTGAAATTGCGCCGGCGGGCGGGTGGTTGCTCACTCGTCTCCGCATCCTTCAACCCGGCGGGCGGGCGGGGCGGCTTTGTGTTTGCTGTTCATGTCGCGAGGGAGTTTGTCAACTGCGTATCTGAGTGGCCCAGCTGGCTGGCGGCCGTTGACTGACAAGATCGCCCGGTAGATCCCGCGCTGCGACGTCAGAGGGAAGTTGCCTCGGATGAGATTTGGCGGCGCCAGGAAGAGCCCCAGCCGACCGACAGACGCGCTTCTCGGTAAAATCCGTGGACCGGTTGCAGCAGCACTTTGGGCCCCGAGTGGACCTTTGCACATCTGGACTGCCAAGCAAGATGATTTGCTCCAGCTCAACGTCCACCTCTGTCGTTCCCATCGAATACAGAACGAGGATATATCGCCTGGCGTCATACAAACGCGGCCCCTCCCCTCCCACCGACCGTGGCCACTGTCTTGGAGAAGAAGGAGAAGCAGCGGCGTGCGGATTCCAGAGTCGAATGACAGGCACAGGCTCTTTCTGCAAGCGGCCTTCGACTCGAAGGTACGGTTATCGTGAATGGACCTCAGCCCGGCCGGTACCTACAAGCACAGAACGGCAGCGAGGCTTTCTGTCGACGCCTTGCTGAGGCTTTCGACCTCGCCGAGACCGCCTCAGCGCCTTTGAAAGCGAGGTCAGGTTACAAATCGCATTCTTCCCTGGAATGAGAACGATTCAAACGGGAGGGATATCGAACCGCCAAGATTCGCCTTCGCTTCTTCGGCGGGAGGCGTGCACGGGACAGTTGCGCTCACCCAATCCTTTTGAGAGGGAACCACGAGGAGATAACCGCATCCGATCAAGAAGGAAGGAAGGAAGGAAGGAAGGAAGGGACTCTCCGAAGCATCCGATGTTGCCGGGTCTGGCAGCAGCAGGGTCGAGGGAATGCAGTGTTGCTGTGCTGTGCTGTCTCACTGTCGGAGCCCGGTCCGCCACCGGTACAACGGCACGAACACAAAATCATCGCTCAGCGCGTGTATTTCGGAGGGAAAAACTCGAATGTTCTGAATCGAGGCAAATATAACAGGATGTACACAGTAAATCTGACTTTTAGAACGTGGGCAACAGTGGGTACTTTTTTGGGACCACCAGATTTGGTTTTAGAAGAATTTACCAAATTTTGAGAATTTGGTGAAGACCCACAGACTTCTGCTGGCGAGGATAGAGAACGTTCGTTTTGCGCGGATAGTCCCAGCAAATCCGGTAGGAATGGGATGGCATAAGATTCAAGAGGGAAACAGATGGATATAGGTTTAGCACCTATTCTTAGAGGTCTAGGACTCCAAATAATCTGGCCTCCGTCAGATCCCAAATCTGCATCACCCCCTTTCCTCGAAAAGGCTTGTTGTTCATGCTAGGCTTAGGTTAAAGTGTAAGTTTAGGGTATCCAGATTGTCCTCCACTCGCGCGCTCTAAAAGCCAACTCGTCAGCCACACTCCAAACCTTTTAGATTTTCAGATCAGCATCCAATTTACGGTAACAGCGGGTCCGAGTCTTGTGGCGAGGCAAGCTCCTTCTCCTTGAGGTGCGAGCGCATGACGGCCTTGTCGGCCTCCTGCTGCCAGTTGGGCCGCCCGAAGGCCGTGGAGAAGCCGATGGCCGACGTCACCGTGTAACCGCAGATCATGCCGATCCAAACGCCTAGCAGCTTGGGCTGTGATGGGTGTACGCCCAGCATATACGCCGCGGGTACGCCAACCAGCCAAGCGCCGGCGGCGAAGCCCACCATCACCGGCATGGGCCGCGCCTGCGCCCTCAACACCGCCTATCACACGCGAGCATAGCACAATCTCGCAGTCAGAAACCGACAAGAGGCATGGGCTGCGGCATGAACAGTGGGGGGGGATACTCACGAGGGAATAGTAGAAGAAGGACAGCACAAAGTACGCGAGAGCGCCGAGTGCACAGATTTGGCTGAAGGTGTCGATGACAAGCGGATTGTCGGAGAACAGTCGCCCCAGCTGCCTTCTCGCACTAACGATGATCACGCCGTTAATCGCCGTGAGTGTGGCAATGCAGGCGCCACAGACTTGGGCCGCCAGAAGCGCCTGCGCCGGCTTGCCCGCGCCAAGATGGGTCCCCATGCGCGTCACTGCTGCTGTGACCACCGCGTACAGGGGGCTCGTCGCGAAGAAGAAGAGCTCCATCATGGAGTTGTGTGTGCCCAGCTGGATCTCACCGATCGTGGCCGCGAACAGCGTCATGGTGATCAGTTGCGCGTTCTCGAACAGTGTGCCACCGGCAAGAGGCACGCCTATTGACACTAGGTTACGCAGGATGCTGGCGTCCAGGAACCTGCCGTCGCAACGCCAGGCACAGCGGCGGTGGTACTTGCGGTAGAAGTTCATGTACCCGACGTAACCCATAAGGCGCACGATGAGTGCCAATGCCGTGCCAAGAGGGCAGCCGATGAAGCCGAGCTCAGGCATTCCGAAGCGACCGTAGGTGAGACCGACGACCATGAAGCTGTTAAGCACGACCGCGAGCGCGTTGAATGCCGCGGTGGGCTGCACGATGTGCTGCGCCTGGTAGAAGCAGGCCAGCACTTGGAACATGCTGCGCGGCCAGAGCCAAAGCAACGAGAGGCGGCAGTACACGGCCGCCAGCGTAGCCACGCGCTCCGTGACGCCCGCGGCGAACAGGATGTCGCCCAGGTTCCACCACAGTACGGCGAGCGGCACGCAGGCCACCGTGAGCAGCAGACTCGTCAGCAGCGTGTACTCGCCCAGAAGGTGGTAGTTCTTGGCGCCAAAGGCTTGCGAACACAGCGCATTCATGCCGGCGTTGAAGCCCTGCATGAACACGAGCATAGACAGGTCCATACACATCTGCGAGTACGCCACGGCCGCCAGCTCGTCCACGCCCAGGTGCCCCATGACGCTCAGCTCCGTGATGGAGATGGCGAAGAAGCAGTACGTGGACAGCGCGCTGGGTAGCGCCAGCGCCAGCAGCGCGCGTAACTCCTGCCGTGCAGACACCATTCTCCGCTTGGGGGAGAGATGGATATGAGGCTCTGAAGAGCCGCGTAGCCATCGATACAAACATTATGCTGTTTGAGGGGTGGAGGTTCAGAAATTCTGAATCAGAACCCAACCAAATATAGTATACAGTTTGAAGCAAATTAACATATTGTAGCCCAAATGTGCATTTATTACCAAAGGCATCTACTGAGTTTCTGAAACGGCTTCGCCATGCGAAAGTCCAGCAAGCGATCGAGTCAAGAACTCAAGAACCTCACGTACGCTTCCAACTTCTGAAAAGAGCAATTCTTCGGCTGAAGCATGTTGCGGATCGTTTCCAATATCCCCGGGGTGTGACCAATCCAGCAGCGAGTCGTCGTGTTGCTCGACTTGTGTTTTGCATCTTCGTAGAACTCTCGCGTCGAGCATGAGATTGTATCATCCAAGCTGTTCGTCGCATGAAGAGGTCACGTCAACCAGGGTCCAGACCCCGCACTTCACCAAAGGTGTATTGCTTTGGCTCCTTTTTTCAAACTCGATGATTTCTCTGGCTCTGGTTGTTTCTGCTTCCGAATCACAATTATCTCTGCCTTCCCGCCCGTCAAGATTTCACCAGTGAACTTGCGGGTCTCCGTTTCAAACTTTGTAATCTTGAAGAGCATGTGTGCCACCACTCGTCCACGACGTCGTTCCAACAAGGTTGTCCTTCCTTCCGTTTGATATATGGGATCTGGATTCCTGCTCGTATCAAAAGAGCGTACAAACCAAGCTTGCACATCTTGGAGTGAGAACACTCAAACCCATGCTTCAATGGAGGAAGACTGATCGATCGCGGCCGCTCAAATTCTGGCTCCTCACTATTTCGGTAGTTCACTTGTTTCGATGAACTGGAGGAATCGATACGTCACCCGGAGATCAACTGTGAGTTATCCTTGTTGAAGTATCCTTCAGCGTTGCGGGGAATCCAGCGACGGAACTTTAGCGTGCACCCGTCACTGCCTGCGAACGGTGGCGCTAACACATCTCGTAGTAGTTCGTAGCGCTCTTTGCCAGTGATGCCAATGCGTTGCTTGACGTACTTCTGAATATAACGATAGAAGGTCACGACAATGTGGCTGGAAGCGTTAGTTGCCATCTACAAGTTTGTGTTTTAGAACCTTCCATAACTGATGTAAGCACTGCTAGCGAACGACATGTTGGGATGACGCCACGACTTGCACAGTTCGATAGACTGCCGGAGATCTTCGTCATCAACCTTCTTCCGAACTTCCAAACCCACACTTTCGACTGACAGGCACTTGCAGTAGAAATCTTGATCCAGAACTGGAATAGGTCGAGTCGCTTGACAAAGACGAAGAGCGCGCAGGTTCGCGAGAATGGAGGCTTCCGACACGGCCTTGTTTGTGTCCTTGAGCGCGCTGTCCCACGGCAACACGCTTACACTCTCTTGACACAACGATTTTCCCGAGCACTTTACCATACTGCACTTGTTATTTTCGTTTGCTGACGTCTGAGCGTTGATGCTTGGTCTTCTTGTCGGATGGGTCCACCTTCTCGCCGCTCGCCGCTCGTGGCGAAAAAAGGAGAATGAAGAGAGTTCAATAGAGGTCTTTAGCAAAACCGAAAATTCGTTCTTTTCAGTTTTGGCACATGCTAATTTAACCTAACCCTGTGATTCAACCGAAAATAGAAACTGTCCTGTCCGACCAGAACCGGAAGGAACAGCGAGAAGTTACTGTTGGATTGCGACAATTTGCGGTCGCAAAATATAGCTAACTCAAGGGTGCACACAGCTAAAGTTGAACAGTCGGCATTCTGCAAACATCAGCGCACCAGAATGGCTACAAGTTCGAACGACCAAGACAACGAAAGCCGCAGCGACGAGATTGAAAGCGGCGAAGGCACATTCGCACTTGA
>MBAC02010711.1:0-22772 GCA_001712635.2 Nothophytophthora sp. Chile5
CGCCAGAATCCAACCCGCCAGTACCTGCCGCAAAAGCCCCACAAATGGGGCACGAAGTTCTTCGTGGCATGCTGCGGCGACACCAACTACTGCATGAGGTGCGTTCTATGCGAGGAGTCTAACCTTTTTTTTGCCCGGCGAGCTTCGGCTCACCGGGCTTTTTTTTTTTTGCTTCGATTTTACTATGTTGGATATAACTGACATTTGTTTCTCGCATCCAACATATTATCCAACATAGACTGGAGATGTTTGTTGGTGCGAAAACGCATTTGACAGTCCCTGTTCCAGCGGACAACTCTTGCGGTGCTGCAGCTGTCATCCGGAACATGAATGCCCTAGTTCCGCCGTCCTCGAGCTCACCGTACCGCATCGTAGTGACGGATCGCTACTACACTTCTGTGGTTCTGGCCTTGGAGCTACTGCACCGCCGCCTCTACTTCACCGGCACCATTCAGACGCGACGAGCGGGCTACGCAGACGGCATCATTACAAAGAAGAAGGTGTCAAAGAGTCGGCCATCCGAACCTCCGCGTGGCACAGTGAAGTTGGCGGAGAACAAGACATTCCCGATGATGACTGCAGCCATGTGGATGGACAGTCATCCCGTGCATCTCCTCGGGACTGGAGGCAGCCGCGTACTCGGCGACGTGTGTAAGTAAACCCTGCTGTGATGAATGGACATGCAGTTAGAATGACTGACACATATTATGCTGTGAATTGTGTTTCATAAAGTCCGCCAGGTCGGCAAGAAAAAGGAGAACTTCCCTGCTCCGGGGCTGGTCAGGGACTACCAGCGATGGATGGGGGGCGAGGACATCCATGACCAGCTCCGGATGCAGCGCTACAGCGTGCAGCTGGCCTACAAGCCGAAGAAGTACTATCGCTCATTATTTCTGGGTGTTGTGGACATGGTGATGGTGAATTGCTACATCGTCTACCGCCATTACCGTAAAATGACTGATCAGCGTCCCGCGAAGCACTACCAGTTCTTCGAGTTGCTCCATGAGCAGCTCTTGGCAGTGGACGAGGAGAAGTTTGCGGAAATTGAGGTGAGACTTGCCTGGTTTGGCTTGTAGCTTTCTATACTGATTTTGTTTGTATTTACACAGGCGGCAACACGAGCGGAAGACAGGACGGCGGCATCGCCGCGAACGACACCCACCTCACAACGGGCCGCTGGTGGGATCGACCCTGGGCATAGGTACGCTGAGTGCCCCGACTTCGTGGACACCTCCAAGGGCAAGAAGCGCGTGGCGCGAAGCTGTAAGGTGTGCGCCGTGTACTTGGTGGAGCCGCGCAAGTACACCAAGTGGTACTGTGTGGGCTGCTCGACTGCTCCATTGCGGTGAGTTGTGCAGACTCATATTTGAATGGTTTCATACGTGGTCTAATGGTAATGATGCTCTGTTTGATCGGCAGGAAGCACATGTGCAACATTGCCCGTGACGGCAAGAGCAAAACGTGCTTCCAAATATGGCATGAGGATTGGCACAATGGCGAAGACATCTCGGGGCAGCTTCTGGCCCGTCACCGTGTCCAAGACCGCCGACCAGGTGCGCAGAGCAAGCGCAACCACCGGCGCCGGGTGAACATGGCTGAAGGAGTGGACGAGGAGACCCAACAAGGGGAGCAAGGAGCGGACGACGTGCTTAGCGTGGATGAGGAAGCTGACCAAGAGTCAGGTTGAGCATTGTGCGAGCGGGCGGAATGTGTATTTTTGTTCGTTTTTGCCTTTCTCTAGTGACTTCCAGTCAGCGTAATGATCAGCAGAAATCACTGCACCTCCTTCCTTTTCTTTTGATTGGCCATCGTTTCCATGTGATGTTGATGACAAGACAGCTTTTGGCCAGAAAATGGATACTCAGATAAAAAGGACGTCATAAATGTTGGACCCACCTTATTAATTTATTCGAATCCGTCTAATCGGCGCCAACATATACACGGATATGCTGGATATGTCCTGTCTTGCACAGAATCACCTACCCCCTTCCCCCATCCTTCCCAATCCAACAAAATAGTACAAAAAGGGAACATATACAAATTCCTATATTAAATTATGCTGGAGCCACCAACATAAAAATAAAAATATACCCTAGGGTTAGCTGCCGGGGGTTGAAGGGTTAAGGGTCAACATCAAAAACGGATTGGAAATGAGTTACCGTTCGCAAAAGGTTGCTTTCGGGCAATCATGCTGACGTCTTGCTGCTGATTATGCGTTGTTTACTTGATCGTTGCCACCACACACATGTCACTTCACTTGATCGCTACGTGGCATTTGTCATCCGCTGTGCGATATAATACTCCTTCGCTCTCGATCAACACTCGTGGATTTCCCCCGAGTTTACCTCGTATCCTGATACGTGGCCGTGCTCAACTGCCAGTGTCAACGCCGTGCTGCCGTCATCCGCCATCAAGTCGACCTTTGCGCCTGGAAGCAGAAGGGAACTCGCCGAATCAACATGGTCGTTGGCGGTCACGTGCATTAGTGGTGTTTCGCTCTCTCGGTCCGGGAAATCGACGTCGGCGTTCGCTTTGATTAGAAGTCCGACCGCTTGCTGCTTCTCCTTCGCTGCAGCGATCCCCAGGGCAGTTCCCCCTTCTTCAGTGGCGAGATTTGCCTTGGCACCTGCGTCGATAAATACCTCCATCACCTCCAAGTGTCCCTTTGCGGTCGCTTCCATGAGCGGCGGCCGGTCTTTCGCCAACTCATGATCCAGAATAGCGCCGTGCTTGATGAGGATACCGGCGGCCTCCAGGATACCACGTTCAGCAGCGATCCAGAGTGTCGCGGTGTTCTCAGTAGTGACCGCGTGCACTGTGTCGGAGGTTTCAGCCAGTACGAACTTCATGAACTCGACGTGTCCACTGTACGTAGCAGCCACAAGTGGAGTGAATCCCTCGGAGTTACTGGCACTCACGGTCGGCGCCACGTTTGAGCAGTAGACGGGCAACTCGCACGCAGTTGTTGTAGGCCGCGAAGTGCATGGCAGTACAACCGTCCGAGGATCTGATGGCAATGTCCGCGCCGTGTTGGAGCAGCAGCTTCACGATGCGGAGATTGTCCAGTCGCGTCGCTTCCACCAGCGCCGTGTGGCCGTCGGCGTTCAGAGCGTCTACGTCAGCGCCACGCCTCACCGCCCGCTCGACGTCCTGCCAGTAGCCAGCCACGGCCGCAGCGACGAGAGCCATGTCGTTCACAAATGATTGGACCACCAGAATCGATCAAACGGCGGTCACGATAAAGAAGCTTGAATTAATCGGGAGATTGAAGCACAGCTAAATTAAAACCAAGACGAAAGCGTCAATGTCGCTTTTCGCACAAGCAATAATGCTGGAGAATCAACCAGCTATCGCCTAGCAACCCGAGGGCACTAAACGACACTAATGTTGCGTGCCTTGTGTCGGATATCTTCGATTTTTCGTTCGTTTGCGACCGGTCGATAAAGTGAAGCCGTGAAGGGTCAGGAGATGCTGCCGCTGGCTCCTTGGCGGACTCTCTGCTTGCCCTGACGAGCTCCCAGCGGGGACAGGTTGCGAACGAAAAATCGAAGATACCCGACGCAAGGCACACAACAAGGCGCGAGTGCGATCGTCTGAAAGTAAGAAGCTCTTCAGCTTATTTTGTGCCGTTTGATCGACGCACGCAAGCAAGCATGCACGATAGAGTCTATCATGGGTGGAGTGACGGAACCGAACCTTGCATCTGTGTTGACTCGAACGCTGCGGGAACTGGAACGATCTTTGGATCGATCATAGATGAACAACTTGTCTTGCTCTTCGTATTGCTACCTGCAAATCCTTCACGACGACCACCCACCGGCTCTTCATTCTCATTTTTCGCCATGAGCGGCAAGCGCACAAAGGTGGACCCGCTATATAAGAAGACCAAGCGCCAACGCTCCGACGTCGGCCAACACAAAGCACGAAATAAGAACACTGAGTGCAGTGTTGTAAAGTGCTCACTGAAGTCGTTTTGTCAGGAGAGCGCGAGCGTGTTGCCGTGGGACAGCGTGCTCAAGGACACAAACAAGGCAGTGGCGGAAGCATACATTCTCGCAAACCTGCGCGTTGTTCGTCTTTGTCAAGCGGGTCGACCTATTCCAGTTCTGGACCAAGAGTTCTACTACCAGTATCTGTCAGCCGTAAGTGTGGGTTTGACAGCTCGGAAGAAGGTTGATGACGAAGATCTCCGGCAGTCTGTTGAACTGTACAAGTCGTGGCGTGATCCCAACGTGTCGTTCGCTAGCAGTGCTCACATCAGTTATGGATGGTTCCAAAACGCAAGCTCACAGATGGCAACTAACGCTTCCAACCACGTCATCGTGAACTTCTATCGTCGTTTTCAGAAGTACGTAAGCAACGCGTTGGCATCACTGGCAAAGAGCGCTACGAACTACTGCGAAACGTGTTAGCGCCAACGTACGCAGGCAGTGACGAGCGTGTGCTGGAGTTCCGTCGCTGGATTCCCCGCAACGCTGAAGGATACATCAACCAGGAGAAGCCACACTTGATCCTCCCGGTGACGTATCGATTCCTCCAGTTCATCGAACAAGAGAACTACCGCAAGCGTGAGGGGCCGAGATATGAGCAGCTGCGATCGTTCTGTCTTCTCCCGTTGAAGCGCGGTTTTGAGTGTTCGCACTTCAAGATGTGCAAGCTTGGTTTGTACGCTCTTTTGAGACGAGCAGGGATCCAGATCCCAGATATCAAACGAAAGGAAGGACAACCTTGCTGGAATGACGTCGTAGACGAGTGGTGGCACAGGCTCTTCAAGATTACAAAGTTTGAAACGGAGAACCGCAAGTTTGCTGGCGAAATCTCGACGGACGGGAAGGCTGTGAGCATCGTGCTGCGGAAGCCGAACCAGAGAAGTCACCGAGTTTGAAGAAGGACCCGATGCAATACAACTTTGGCGAAGTGTGGGGTCTGGATCCTGGTCGATGTGACCTCTTCGTGGCGACGAACACCTTTGATGAAACGATCCCATGCTCAACACGAGAGTTCTATGAAGATGCAAAGTACACGTCGAGCAGCAAGACGACTCGCTAGTGGGCTGATCACAACCTGAAGATATTGGAAGCGATCCGCAACATGCCTTCACCGAAGACTTGCTCTCTTCAGAAGTTGGAAGCGTATGTGAGGTTCTTGAGTCCACGACTCGACCGCTTGCTGGACTTTCGCATGGCGAAGCCGTTTCGGAAACTCAAGTTCAGACGATACATCTTCATGAAAAACAAGCTTCGAGAGCTGTGTGCGAAATTGACTGCGAGAGCTGGAGCGAACACTCTCGTTGGGTTTGGGAACTGGAGTGCAACCGACTACGGAGGCTTCATCAAGAAGTGCCCAGCAGGTCCAGTCAAGAAACTGGAGAAAGAGTTGAAGCGCTACTGCGTCGTCGAATCCGTTCCAGAGTTTCGTACAAGCAAACTACACGCGGACTGCCATCGAGAGCTGACGTATCAGTATGCTCTGCGCACGTGCAAGGACGGCATCGTTCGTCGCGTCAAGGTTTACAGTGTACTCCATTGTCCACACAATGGCTGCTTTGGTATGACTGTGAATCGCGACCAGAACGCGTCCAAGAACATCCTCCTCCTGACTCTGCCTCATTTTCTGGGTCAAGACCGACACCCAGCGTTTTGTCGACAGGGAACGTAGTGTAGGATATAGTGTCGTTTGATGCCCTCGGGTTGCTAGGCGGTAGCTGGTTGATTCTCCAGCATTATTGCTTGAGCGAGAAGCGACATGGACGCTTTTCGTCTTGGCTGTAATATAGTACATTTGCCACGTTACCAGCAAGAATCGAAAATTACATGATCGTAGCCAGGGGGGTACATCGTAACCCAGTTTCCCGTCCGCCAAAGGCCGGAGCATATTGGATCCGTTCCCTCGGCCGTGATGGAGAACCCGTCGTTGGAGCGCACGTTCCGCGGCCACAAGTCGGCGGTGACGGGCGTGAGCTTCCACCCGAATGTGCAGCAGGTGGCGTCGTCGTCTCTGGACGGCGTGGTGATGATCTGGAACTTCAAGCCACAGCTGCGAGCCTTCCGCTTCCGCGGTCACAGCGGACCCGTCCACGCCGTGAGCTTCTCGCCGACGGGGGACGTGTTGGCGTCCGCGTCGCAGGACCGCACCGTGCGGCTCTGGACGCCCACGGTCCGCGGCGATTCGGTGGTCATTAAGGCTCACGCGGGCGCCGTACGCAGCGTGAGCTTCTCGTCCTCGGGTCGGGAGCTGCTCACGGCGTCGGACGACATGGCGCTCAAGGTGTGGGCGTTGCCCACTCGCCGCTTCCGCTGCTCGCTTACAGGTCACAGCAACTGGGTACGCAGCGCAAGGTTCAGTGCCGACGCGCGACGTATCGCGTCAGGGAGCGACGATAAGACCGTGAAGCTCTGGGACACCGAAGCGCGTCGCTGTCTGCACACGTTCTATGAACACGCAGGCATCGTGAACAGCGTCGCGTTCCACCCGACGGACAATGGCAACACCCTGGCGTCATGCAGCTACGATCGGAGTGTGAATCTGTGGGATACACGGGCGGGACGGCTGGTGCACCACTACAAGGCACACGACGCTAGCGCCACAAGCGTGGCGTTCCATCCGACAGGCAACTACCTGCTCTCCACGTCGCACGACAACTCCATCAAGCTCTGGGACGTGCGTGAAGGCCAAGTGTTGTACACGCTACAAGGTCACGATGGCGCCGTGAACTGCGCTGAGTTCTCATCTGACTGCAAGCTGCTGGCTTCGGGAGCAGTGGACTCGTGTGTCCTGATCTGGGAGGCCGATCTGGACAAGTGTCTGCAGATAGATCGCCCTCCACCGCAGGTCGAAGCGACTTCGGCAGTGGATGAGCAGCGTCGAAATGGCAGAAGCAAGGAGGAGAGCGTCGACTCTTCCGCTAGCAGTCAGGTGGATACGGGCCGACGACCAGCAGCGGAGACCCCGGCGGCTTCTCCGCCCCCGACGCCCACGGCTACGCCATTGCCGACGCCGCAGCAGAAGCCTCGACACCCATACGCGGCGTCTAAGTATGAGATGCGACCTACGCCTACGATCTCCCCGATGAAATCGCCATCTCCCAGTGCATCAGCCGCGCAGCCGCCTCCAGCTCCGCTTCAAATGCCGACGACGCCTGGGAGCGAACCAAGATCGACTTCAAGTCGAGAGGGGACACCGACGAGTCGCGTGAATGGGGAGCGGTACTCGATGGATATGAACACCACGCTGCAGCACATTGTCGGCCAGCTGGAGATCATCACTCGCACGCTGTCGGTGCTCGAGCGGCGAATCTCCATCAACGAGGACCGGATCTGCGATATGGCCAAGGCCCAGAAGGAGCTGCTCGAGCGTCAGAAGCAGCAGTCTGCACGGCGACCTGACCTGTGAAAGGAGAACTGAGCTCACCAATATCTTACCCGCAGATTGGGGTCATGCAGCAACCTTGCGTGCCATCAGAGCTCCTTCACATTGCATGACTCGCCTTGCCAGTGTTGTCCGTTCTTGAAGACTTGCTCCAGTTGAATGTCGAGTGTATTTTCACTGTCTTGGTCGCTTTCTTGAGTCAAAGCCGAGCGCTCCTACCGCGTCACCTTCTATCTGCAAAACGAAAGCAGCCACCACCAATGTATCCGCCAATGTATCCTCCATACGAGTTCAGGAACTGACCTCAACGCAAAAGCTGCTTCACGCTTTGGCAAAGTCGCTTCGCGTCCCCCAACGCAAGTCTAAAGCGTGGCCGTGTTCGTCGACCGTCTACTTCTTCGCGGGGCCAAACAGTCCGCCATCAGCATCCCAATCGGAATCCGACGAGTCATCCGAGTCCGACTCCGCGGCGCGCATTCGAGCGGCAGCACTGGGGATCGGCGGGTGAACGACCGGCGCTGCGGTAGTGGCCGAGGAGGACGGCGCGCTGAACAGCGACGTCGATGGTGCTGTAGCTGCCTGAGGTGGGGCAGTCGTGACGGACGGTGCCGCGGTCGGAGTCGCCTTGGCTGGAGCAGGCGTCGATGTCGGCGCGCCGAAAAGCCCACCGTCGTCGCTCCAGTCATCGCTGTCGTCGTCCGAAGAGGGCTTCCGATTGATCAGCGGCCTAGCCGGCGGGGCGCTGGTCACTACAGGAGCTGGCGTTGGGACGGGTCGCGCGGGTGTCGCACCAAATAGTCCTCCAGCATCCGACTCGGCCTCGCTGGAATCGCTGAGCACGCGGGATGGTCGAGTCTGAGCTGGCGGGACAACTGCAGGCTTGGCGGCGACAGGCTTGGCTTTAGCTGGGGCGCCGAACAGTCCTCCATCGTCATCATCGTCGCTATCGCTGTCACTAACGGTCCGTGTGAGTACAGGCGGCGGTCTCGCGGCAACTACCGGAGGTTTTGCCACGGCCGGGGGTGGAGCAGACGCACTAGTCGACTTCTTCGCGCCGAACAAGCCACCGTTGTCGCTATCATCGCTGTCGTCGCTGTCGCCCTCACCAAATAGATCACTATTCGAAGCACGTTGAGCTGGCTGAGAGCGGGGAGTTACCGCCAGAGCTGCTGCAGGCGGCTTAGTGGCAGGTTTGGCGCCAAAGAGACCTCCATCGTCATCATCAGCATCATCGTCACTGCTATCGGAATGCGTGCTCGCTCGTGGAGGGATCCGAGCTGGGGTAGGAAGCATCACCGGTTGTTTCACAGCCGGAGCAGGTGTTTTCTTCGGTGCGGCGCCAAAAAGACCGCCGTCCTCGTCGTCCTCGCTGCTGTCGTCCGAGAAATTGAGACGCTGCGAGCGCTGTGGAGGTGGTAGCACTGGAACACCCGCTGGAGCCTTCTTCGTATCCGCTTTGACGTTAGATTCACGACCAAAGAGACCGCTCACAGTTGACTCAGCCTCGCTGTCGCTCGCGGAAAAGTAGCTTTTCTTCGATTCGAGCGCAGGAGGCGGGTTCGAAGTGGTTTCGCCCATGGGCGGCAAGCGGAAACCTTGCGGAGGCGCTTGGGTGGTGGGCGTCTTGGGCTCCTTCGAGCTGCCAAACAACCCGCCGCCCTCTTCCGACGATGACGAGTCCAAGGAATCTGATCGTCGTGGTGTCAACCGCTTGCTGCTGCCACGCCGCTTTGGGGTACTGCTACTGCCACCGAACAGGTCGTCGCTGGTCGAGGACTCCTCAGCAAAGAGAGACGGTCGCTGCTTCGGTTCGTCCACTTCGTCGGTAGCGAACACGCGCGGCTTCGTATTGGTGGTGGGTGCCGAGCCAAACAAACCGGCGTCACTCTCTTCGTCCGAGCTGTCGAAGAACTGGTTCTTCCTTGCTGGGGTCGGCGCAGCAAAAGGTGGCGGCGCTTCATGTTCTCGGCGACTCGCTGCGCTCTGTTTGCGCTTGGGCGTCTTAGCACCATCATCATCGCCGCTAGTCCACTCGCTATCGTCACTCTCTTCCTCGTCGTCATCATCGAAAACGGGGCGACGGCGAGAGCTTCGAGACGACGAAGCTCTGGGCAGCGACGGAGGTGCTTCGGCCACAGGCGGACGACCGAACAGTCCGCTAGTGTCACTCTCATCCGAATCAGCACGTCGGCGCGGAGGTGGCGCAGCGACTGACGAATCATCCGACTCTTCAGAACTGGAACGATGACGCGCAGCCCCGCGCTTCCGACTTTTCGGCGCAGGCGACGCATCCGAAGAAGACGCCGACTCGGAATCAGAGTCCGAGCTGCTGTATGAAGAGGCGTACTCCGAGCCACTATCGCTGTCCGAGTCATCGTCCTCCGGAGCAGCACCCAATCCCAGCGTCTCGTCCTCCAGGAACTCGCGCGTACCGATGATAAACGGCAACGGCCGCTCGTTGTAGATATCCAATACCGTGTCGAACTGTGAGGACGTCTCGCTCTTGCCGTCCTCATCCTCGTCGTCCATCATGGCGAACAGTTTCATAGCCTCCAAGCCCATGTCCAGCGCGGAGCGGTACTTGGTCACAATGGACTCAGCGGCTGCCTTCGTTCCTCCGTCCTGCGCCGCTTCTGCTGGCGCGTCTCCCGCGGCCTCCGCAGCCTCCACGCCGGTCTTGTCCGTTTCCTTATTGTCTGTTGTCGGCTGCGAGGTCTCAACGCCGAAGAAATCCTCCTGCTCCTCGTCGTACACGCGATTCTCGATGAACTGGTTGTTCGAGAGCATCAGGAACTGGTTGAAGGTGTTTTTCAGCCGCACATGAGCCGAATCGGCCTCGGCCGCGATGTCCCGCACGCTGTTCTCCAAGTCCTTCGTGCGTGCGAACAAGTCGTTCGAGTACTTCTTCAGGAACGCATGCAGATCGTGGTCCGAGTGCAACGTCCAGTTGGGTACTTCTTGAGCCAAGTCCGACAGCGTCTTCGCCTCCGGAGCCTTCGGCAGGCCCGTTTCCTCCGCGGGTTCGGCCTGCGCGCCATCTACGGACGGAGGAGGCGGCGGGGGAGCGACCACCAACGCGCCCTCGCCACCGGGGGCGGCCTCCAGCGCCAGCATCTCCGCCATCGTCCTTCGCTCTGATTACTGGGCTTTCCTTCTGATCGTGAGATTGAAGAGGGGGAATGCTTCTGGAAATTTAGAGCTAGAAACGCGTTTCTAACGACAACGTGTGCGTGCATTCGGAACCAGGTTTACCCTTGATTGAGTGACTTCATGAGTTCCCATTCATTTGTAGCACACATACTTTATCGTTGCAACAGGCGTTTCCCTTGGCTTTACTGACCGGCACACGACAGCAAAGTGTCGCAGGGAAGGTTAATGGATATTTCTAACGTCCATCCACACGCAACGCGAAATTGAAGTCACTTTCCATTTCGCCCGCGGAGCATCAAGGCAAGTTGAAGAGGGAGGAGGAAGGACGAGATGGAGCCGCGTCGCCCCAAGCACAAGCAGGCGCCGCCGCTGGAGGTACCGCAAGCAGAGCTGGAGCGCGCGCTGCGTGACCCGAAGGCGTACGTCTTCTCGAACTCGAATGCGGAGCGCGCGGCGTTCCCGCGCGGGGTGCCCGCCACAAATGAGGACGGCATCCCAGTGATCCACACACACATGTCGATGGTGTTCTTGCTGCCTGAGCGCGTATACAAGGTGAAGAAGCAGGTGGATTTCGGGTTCGCAGACTTCTCGACGCTGTACCAGCGGTTTCAAGCTTGCTTTGCTGAGGTGCAACTGAATCAGCGCCTCGCGCCCGAGGTGTACTGTGGCGTGGTGCCCATTTCGATGAAACGAGACACGCGCGAGATCTGCGTGCGCTGCGACGACTTCTGGACGCTTGAGAAGAGTAACAACTTGGACTATTGGCTTAATGACGAGTTCGGAGAGATTATCGAGTGGGCCGTGCACATGGTGCGGTTGCCCGACGAGTGCACGCTGCTGCATCGTATGGATCAGGGCGAGTTGACGCAGCCCATGCTGACTCAAGTCGCCGAGAAGCTGGTGAATTTCCATGCCAATGCGCGTCGAGGACCCTGCCTCGACCAATTTGGTCAAGAAAACATGATTCGCCGCAATATTGAGCAGAATTTCCAACAAACTGAGGCACACGTGGGTGTGACAGTCAGCGAACCGGTGTACAACCGTGTGAGGGAGTTGACGTACGCACGCTTGAAGCAGCTGAAGCCCACGTTAGTCTCTCGTGTAGAGAACGGTTATATCTGCGACAGCCATGGGGATCTGCGACTTGAGCATGTATACATGCTGCCGGGCAAATCGACCGCAGGCAAAGAGACGGCGCGCTTCGTCATTTTGGACTGCATCGAGTTCAACGAGCAGTTCCGCTTCGGAGATCCGCTGTCTGACGTAGCTTTCTTGATGATGGATATCTGGCGAAAGGGCCGTCCGGACCTTGCGCGGTTCTTGCAAAGCCAATACCTTCTCAAGGCGGTTCAAGACAGCCCAGAGAATGCCAGCCTGTTTGCATTCTATGCAGCATACCGCGCAGTGGTGCGGGCCAAAGTGAGCGGCTTTCGTGTGATGGACACCACTTTGTCGACAGCGCAGCGCGCATCCGAGGCCCAACGCTCGCGCTGTTATTGGCTGGTGGCACTGGAATTTTTGAGCCCGCCTCCGCAGCGACCCTGCATGCTTCTCATTGGCGGCCTCCCAGCAAGCGGTAAATCCAACCTGGCGCGAATGCTGGCAGGTGATGACAGCTCCACGATTTGGCTGCGTGCCGATGCAATTCGCAAAGAACTTATGAAGCAGCAAAAGGCAGCTGCGAGCGAGACAGAAGATGGTTCGCTGGTTAAGGGCGGAGGGAGCTTCGAGGAAGGGCTGTACTCGCCTGAAATGACTCAGCGCACGTATGACGAGATCTTGGCCCGAAGTGTTGAGCACTTGCGTCAGGGCGGGCGGGTGATTGTTGATGCCACATTTCGTGACCCGCTTCAGCGACAGAAATTCGTCGCAGCGGCACATAGTGAAGGTGCACTCTTTGCGTTCATCATATGTGAGTGCAACCGCGAGATTATCAAAGGCCGGCTGTTGGCTCGGAAGGACGACGTCTCGGACGCCACCTGGGAAGTTTACGAAAGCATGGAGAAGGAGTGGCACTTCCCGGAATGCAGCACGATGGCAGAGTGCAGCGTTGTGAACACGGAGAAGGAGCAAGAGTTGACACTGCGTCGTGTGCAGGTATTCTTGCGCAAGATCGGGTTGCTCTAACTGGTGCGAAGTAAGCGGTGCTGAAGCTCGAGCGTATCTTGAGACGACGACGATGGAGTAGCTGGCTAGTACGGAGCTTTGCAGACAATACTGCACGTAGTACGCGCTGACGCTGGCATGTTGCTGGTGAAACTCGGCAGATTGAAGATGGAGGGAGATACAGCTCATGACAGGATCGACAATTGAAGGTGCTTGCTTTATTTTTTTTGTTTTTTTATTTTCTGTGCCACATTCGGCGGGAGATTTGACGGAAAGCCCTTCCATTACGACGTCTGCTGTTCTGGTGCTGAAGGAGGCGACACCATGGACTGCGGCGCGATTGGCTGTTGCTTGCAAACGCATGGCTGCTCCGAACGCCCGCCACAATAGCAGCACTTGGTAAGCACTTTGGAGCCGAAGGTGGTCCGCCAGTGGGGCGGCCACGTCGTCTCGATCGACGCACGCGCGCACAAGCGCACATAGAACATGGCCAGTCGAGGATACAGGCCATCGAGCTGCAAGCCACACCGGACAGCGTACGCGATGTTGGTGAAGAGCGTGAAATCGCATAAATACGGCGTGTCCGGGTCCACGAGGAACTGGTGGCCGTTCAAGTACGCCTCCCACAGACTCAGCTCGTTCTCCACGGACGCCCATTTGGCGTCCACCAAGGCCGGATTGCGCTTCCCTTGTGGGAATCGACGCAGATACACCACCAAGTCGCCCACGGCGGACAGGATCTCGTTCGCCTCGTGCAGTCGCGACTGTGCCACCGCGTACAATGCTGGCGACTCTGGCATACAAGGCATCAGCGGGTACTTCTTCTCCAGATACTCGAGAATGGCGCCCGACTCATACACAATGGTGCGGTACTGGGCTGCGTCCGGCGTCAAGAGGCGCGAGATGCCCATTGCCGCCGCTGCCACTGCGTCTTTCGTCGCCTTAGCAGCATCGCTATCTCCCTCGGAGACCATCGGCAGCTCTGCCGGCTCCACCAGCACAGGGATGCGCATCCGCGGGTTGAGCGCACGGAAGAACGGTGTCTTCAACACGCCGCTCGAGAAACTGACACATACGCTGCGGTACGGCAGCTGTTTCTCCTCCAGCGCAATCAGGATCCGCCAAGCTGTTCACGCACAACCACACACATGTACGTGACCATCGTCAATTCCTGGAAATGACAGGATGACACGCATCCATGCAGCTTTTGCCGCCTGCTCTGAGTGCTCAGACGCACCCTGTGGACTACCAGAGCCCCAGTACACCACGCGCTCGTGCGGCAGTGGCGCCGCGCGCAGCAGCTCCTCCTCCGTGGACACCAGACGACTGGCGTCCGCTTCTACCGCCGTTGGTTGCCGCCGCCCCGCCTGCATCATGATCTCAGGTACGCGCTGCTTGTTCTCTCGCCCTTCTTCGCTCAAATCGGGAGCTGTGGGTCTGTCGCCTTGATGCAGCGAGGATGGGTGTGGTGTGTGTGCGCGACGGAGAACAGGCGTATGATACGCGTCCGATTGAAGCGTGCGATACGCTTGCCCTGCGGAAGTTGATATCTGTGATGACGCGCGTGGCGTGACGTTATGTTGGTGGTGGCATTCTCTCCCATTTTTTGACGAACCAAAGGCGCAGAGCGAAGGGATGCGGCCAATCAGCGTCGCGAACGACGCCGAGGTGGATTTCGCGGCGAATCTTGTGCAATCCTTTGCGCTCGCAGTCCGTCCAAGCAACGCTGCCAATGACGAGCATCCTGCCGCGCAGGTGTCCGCGCACCCATCCAGCGACTCGCATCGATGATCTCATCCACAATACCAGAGGCTTCTCAACGCTGTCCAAGCTCCGCCAACGCGAACGTTGAATGGGTTGCAGCTTCAAAGCAATCCGTGAAGTGAAGTGAGAGGACATGATTTCGACTTTCAGACGCATCGGCCGAGTGGATACTAGAGTACTGGTGTCACCCATGTCCAGCATGTTCATGCGGTTGATGGGGCCAACTCAAAGGTACCATCGCAACCTACGTTAAAAGCACGTTATCGCTCGCTAACGGACGTTACCAGCTGCATAGTCAGCTCTACATTCCGCCACGGAGTGCCGAGTTGCAATGGCGACGATGCGCAGCTTCAGTCATTCTCCACACGTCGCCACCACCCACCCACATGTTCATACGACTTCGCTGGCCGTGGTGGCGCTCGCGTCATTCCCAGAGGCGGCACGACTCTTGCGGATTCGCTGGCGCAACCACAAGTCGCGCAGCTCGCCCGGAGCCAATACTAAGAACACGCCAGCCATGACCGAGTCCGCCATCACGTCGAAGGCTTCCACCATGTCCGCGGCGTCCAGCTGCGACGCGTAGCGGGTCTGCAACACCTGCACGGCGCGTTGCGAGGGCGTAAGCGACGTATCATCGTCATCTTCCGCCTCCTCATCGCCGTCTATCTCCTCGTTCGCTCGCTCCGCATCAGCACTAGCGTTTCCATTTCCAGCAGCCGTCGCGGCACCGTCAAGATGGTCACTAGACGCATCATAAGCCGCCAGCACGCGGTCCGTCGCCTCACTAGCCAGCATTAGGTTCGTGCCGTGACCCGAGACCTCCGGGTGCCGCTCGCGGAAGCGGATGAACCATTGAGTGCCGCACTCGCCGGCGATATCGTCAGCGCCTTCTGCCACTCCAGTCGCCGGCGCCAACAGCTCATTGGCCCTGCGGAGCACATCGCGGCGTCGCACGCAGATCCCAGCACGTTGCATGCGCGCCATGGACTCCAGCACGCGCTGCTCGTCCACTTCAGGCAGCTTGGGCGCCGGCGAGCGCGTCGTCGACCCCATCGGAGCGATCGTCGGAGCAACAGCATCGCCTTCCGCAGCTGGAGCTTCGTCGCCAGCGAGTTGGAGCTGTTGCCGTCGTCGCACGACCGCCGGTTGATACCCGCGCTTCTTCCAGTTGACACGGCCCAGCAACGTAGTGTACGGGATCTGTGCCTGTTTGCTGACGGCCGTGGCGCTCTCGCCGCCCAGCACGCGCTCCACGCATTGCGCCAGCAGCTCCTCGTCGTGGCGCTTCCGTTTGGCCGCCATGTTCAGTGGGTTTGCTAACGTTACGCCCCGAATTGAGGGGGGATTTCGGAATGGAAGGTGGGCAGTAGTTCGCGGAGAAGCCACCAATGCAGGCGCATCAATTCGGAGTACGGATGTCGGATTGGCTATAAATGGGAACTTTGTTGAAAGTGTTGCTGGACAGAAAAGATCGCATTAGTGCATATATTGAGTTTTGACTGCAATTCACAGGATGTTAAATGATAACGTACATCATCGATGTAGTGTATTCGATCAAGACCGAATGTGAAAGAAAAGGAAGCCAACACACATCAATAATACGGTTGCATACGTTACTTTACGAGATGGCTTCGCCTCACAAATGGCTACATTTAGCCGTTCGTTCGTTATCTGGCTGCTGCCTCGCGGCGCCAATGTATTTATACAGCTGCCTGCGCCACGCGACGCACTGCCCATTGCTCCCATCGAGCACCTGACGCTTCAGCCCGCCGAGCGATGGCAGCCTCCAGGTTCTGTGGCGTCACGCTCAAGCGCAAGGTGCTCAGCGCCGACACCAAGTTGTTCGAGTGGCGCCCGTGCATTTGTACAATCGTCGCTGATCACGGGACGTTGCTGCTGCTTTTGCAACCTCATGTCCGTGACGAGAGCGACGGCGACCAGCTAGAGGAGGAGGACGGCGAAGCGGAGACCATGACCATCGATCTGGCGTCGCAACTGATCGAGATCCGGCCGAAGAAGAGCAAGGTGCGGTTCGAGCTGGAGTACTACGCCTCGATTCATACGACTGAAGCTAGGAGAGACGACTCAATCAAGACAGAGGAGCTCATGGCACCGTCGGCTGCGGTCTGTCAGCGGTGGATGACGCAGCTCCGAGAGGCTCAGCAACAGGCTCAACAGCTACGCAAGAGCAGCTCCAACTCCTCCGTCAGGTCTACAGCTCCCTCACCCGTGGCGCCGCTGCCTTCTTCTTCATCTGACACGCCGTCATCGGTAGTGAAGCGCACGGACGTCCAAGAAGCGATTTGTCTGGAAAAACTGCATCCGGTGGCAGTCGCTGCTTCTCCAGTCCCACAAAGCGCGTCCAGTTCCTCGTCGATGTCTTCATCAGCCATCTCCTTCACGATGCCGGAGAGTCTTGCCGCAGTTGCCGCCGCCGCGTCCTATCGCGTCCGTAAAAGCTGTGAACCCGTCATGGATGAGTGCGAACTTGACACTGTCGACACCTCAAGCACGTCACACACCCCAGCATCTGAGTCTTTGCCTCATCCAGTGCCAGCATCGGTTTCCTCGGTCTCTTCTGAATCGACATCTGCAATTCGTCGAGCCTCTCGAACCAGAGACAACACCGTCCATTCTTCCAATTCGGAGTCTTCGTCTTCCTCAGAAAGTGGCTTCACTCGGACTCCACGTCGTCGTTCTCAACGTTTCGAGTCTTCCGCATACGAAGACGAGAACAACGAGCACGATAGTGAAGACGACCGTCGTCTTCTACGGCATCGAAGACGGAGTTTCCACCCCAAAGCCGCCGTGCCAATCTCCCGACGCCCTCAACGACTTGACGGAGGTGGCTTTAAACCTTCTGCGTCTTCCTCATCGCGTTTATCTCCACGTCTTCTCTCCTCTCGAACGCGACGATCTCCGAACTCGTATATTGATTTGCCACGACCATTCGAAGACGACGGAGCCACGACCTACGAAGGCGATGGAGACTCCTCTCGAACAGAACTGCACATCTTACAGCGGGTGGAGGCAGCTCTCCGTGAACTGGAGCTGGAGAACGCACAAGCCAAAGCTCGCGAGCGGGAACTCAACCAGGAAGTGCAGAGTCTACGTGACGCAGCACGCGTAGCATCCGCGGAACGTAAACACGCGGAGCAAGAGTGTCGTCACGCACGAAGAGAAGTCGATGCTTGGCGTCGAGCCACGCAGAGCGCAGAGGCTGCGGCTGCCCAGCTTCAGGAGCAATTGGGCATCGCACGAGAGGAAAGTCAACTACTGGCGGGTGAAAAGCTACGCTTGAAGCGCCAGAACAGCGAGCTACTCACGCAGGTCCATCGCCTGGACTCGCTGGTCTACGGCAGGTTCTAAACAGATCAAACATGGCATGTTAAGACACAGGGGATTACACAGCGAGTAGCAGTCGCTTACTATCTATGTGACCTACGATTTAGTCAGAGGAAGCCGCTGCCCGAGCCGTTCCAGTTCCGATCTTCGTACAGGTTTGAGAACTCGGCATGTGATGGGGTTCTCGTCTTCGTCGGCTCGGCGCTCTTCTCGTTCTTGACGCTGGTCTCTCGAGCCGGTGACAGACGCTTCGTCCTCGTCCTCGGCATCATGACGCTCTCGTTGCAAGTAGTACTGGTGCTCGAAGTTGCAGTGGCCGCCGGCTTCTGTTTACTAGTCACTAAGTCCGTTGACTCCGTCGTTTTCGACGGCTTCTTCAGCTTCGCTTGCTGCTTAGACCCTTCCTTTGCTTCGACGGTGGACGCTCGTGCACTCTCCAGGCTCTCAGATGCCTCCGTCTCCTCTACAGCAGCAGCCACCACGGCCTCAGCCGCTTGCTGCGCTGGATTCAGGACGTCCTCGCCTTCCTCTGACTGCTCCCACATCCACGACAGCCATCCGGGCGTGACGGCGTACATGACGGTGCTCCAGATCGCGTCACCGCCTTGAGCCTGAACCGTTTGATCGCGCACCACGCCGCTGACAAACTCCTTGGCGTGGTTCTGGATATCTCGACGGCTCAGAACGTCGTGCACCGCTTCAGTTAGCGAGCGCCCCACGTTCTGCTTCACCGGTTCCTGCAGGAATGTGTGTGCCAGCAGCTGCGTTAAGTTCGCGCGGGTCTGCTCGTCCCGCATGAGCTGCTCTAACAGCAACAGCAACGCCTCCTTCGCGCGCGGGTCCACGACCATGGAGCGCAGCAAGTCCACGACCTGGCGCAGCGTCTTGGGGTCTTCCAACAGCGCTGCTACCGTGCGTTGCGTGAGTTCCGTCACTTGTGAGCGGGTCAGCGGGTCGTTCAGCGTGTGGATCACTAGCGCACGTAGTGCTTCGCGAGTCGAATCCATCACGACGAGCTGCAGGATCCAAGAACGCAAGAGATACGTCAGAACTAATTGTCCCATAATGATTGCAACGTATACATATCTCGTTTGAGCAAATCCTTTCGCAAGCATTCCCATACGGCCAGACCACACAATAGCGCCACGAATACAGCCAACGTACCCTCTGCAAGAAGCGCGAGGCCTGGTCCAGCACCTTGGGGTCGTTAAGCACGGTCTGCACGATCTGTGAAGCCAGCTCGCGCGTGTTGTCGCGCAGCGTCTCGTCCTGGAGCGAGCGTGAGGCCACTTCGGCCGTGTGTCTGCTCATACCGAGCTTGAGCTCCGGCCCAAAGGCCATGAGCCCCACGCCGGCCAACACCGTCGATCCGATCCACCACCATACGCGCTGGCTACGCATGAGACGCCGCACGAGCTCGCTCTCGCTCAGAGAAGGCGAAGAAGGCGGAGCCGTGAAAGGCGGACCTTTCGGTGGAGTTTCGGTGCTGTAACGACGTCTACGCACCGCCAGAGCGCGTGAGTTCGCAGTCACGACTGGGAAGCGACACTGGGGGGTCATCCCGCGTGACAGCAGCGGCGTTGGAGTGCGCATGCGGCTGTGATGCGCCGCGGCGCGCAGCATTCCGAACGCCATGCTCAACCCCACGTCTTCTTTCCACGATGGAAAAAGAAATCCGATGTTCCGAATCGTACTTACGCAGGATGGACGACAGGAAAGTGTGTCCAGATGGAAATGTGACGCTAGCGGTATCGTATCGAAGCATAAAGCCAGCATATTGACGAGGAAGCGACATGGGCCTCATGCAACGGGACGCGATGCTGGAACTCAGCAGGCCGTACAGTGTTATCTGATGCTAAGTGCGAGATGTTGTGTCCTGATGTAAGTGCGACACTACACCATCAATATCCAAACGTCAAATAGGCATTACGCACGAGGAAACGACATGAGACTCATGCAACCGGACACAACGAAGAAATAGCTGATGCTCCAGACGAACGAAGATACACCCGTCCTCTCGCCAACTGCACAAACCAAAACAGACCAGTCAAATGTAAATGTACATGTTGGCATGTTCCACTTGACGCTCTCACTTCCTTTGAAATCCATTCCATTGCACACGCACTATCCACCACCTCCACCACTTCAGTAATCGCGCCGTCAACGCCCGATGCGACGCTGAAGCAGATGCACGATCGCCAGCAGCTAGCTACCCGTCCTGCCTTCCAGCCCTGCGGTGCCTCCCTTGCTCTGGCTTATCTCCTTCGCACGTCGCCCGTCGGCCATCTCACAAAAGTGCTCTCGTCTGTCTTGATTGTTGTTTCTGCTGTTTTCTTCTTGCTGCCGTCCCTCTGTCTCTTGAGCGCTTCCCTCAGCGTTTGCCGTCAGCTCCTCAGCCACCCCGCGTGCCGCATGCGTTCGACCTCGCGCGCCGTCCATTGCGCTTCGCCTGGGTGAGCTGCGCTGCATCCTCGCCGCTCGACTCGACTCGTCATCCATGTATAGTTTAAAAGGTCTGGCACTGGTACTTCCAGATAACGGCGAAGCAGTCGCCGCTGCCGGTTGCGAAGTACGGGGACGCCGGGGACGACGCCACGCTAATCACCGAATTCCGGTAGCCCGTGAGCGTCAGCACGGAGCGTGACGACCGCGGGTCCCAGAACACCACCGAGCGGTCCTTCGACCCAGACATCAACCATCTGCACAATATCCACACACAAACACACAAAGTCATCAGCATCAATCTCACCAAGCGAACACACCAAGCAAGCAAAGACATACCTTCCGTCAGGAGTGTACGCCACGGACAGCACGAAGTCCTTGTGGCCCTGGAAGAGCATCCGCGGCCGCGTCGTGGTACGGCCCTGAGCGCAGACGTCCCAGAGCATGATGTTGCGGTCCAGCGAGCCAGAGATGACGTTCTTGCCGTCGGGCGAGAAGGCGATCGAGTACACCGAGTCGCTATGGCCCTCCAGGCGGTCCAGAAGCTGCGCTGTCTCCGTGTCCCAGATACGCACCACCTTGTCCAGCGACGCCGCGGCCAGAAGCCGGCCATCCGGCGACAACGCCACCGACGTCACGCCATCCGACGGACCGCCGCTCTCGTTGCCGAAGATCTTCTTGCACTGGCCGTTGCGCGAGTCCCAGAGCCGCACCTTGCGGTCACCCGAGCCCGACACGATCAGGTCGTTCACGTAATCCAGAGAGTAGATCTCCGACTCGTGGCCAGTCATCGCCGGACCTTCTTCGTTGGTCGCAATGTCCCACACGCGGATCGTGTTCTGCGGCATGCCGGCCACCAGCTTCGTGCAGTCCGGCGAGAAGCAGACCGCGCGGACGTAGGCATCATCGGCCTCGTTGGCCGCAGCATTCGGAGTGGTCGCGTTGGCAGCCGTAGTCGACTGGCCACCGGCACCGCCCGGTCGCGACACCAAGAACTTGCGGTCGCCCGTCTTCACGTCGAACACCTGCGCAGTCTTGTGACAGCCCGAGGCCATCATCGTACCGTCCGACGAGAAGCGCACGCAACACACCACGCTCTGGTGGTCCATGGACTGGTGCATCTCGGCCGCGGGTCGCTCCGACTCCTGGTACGACATGCTGGTCTTGGACGAGTACACGCAGCTCCAGTTCAGGCGACTGGCCTTCGAGTTCGAGCTCTTCTGTGTGGTGTTGGAGCCCGAGGCCGGCGTGAGCGTCGTGCTGCTGGTCGTGGTGGACCCACTGCTTGCATTCGTAGCTCCTCCCTCGGGCGACGCTCCCGTGTTCTTACTCGAACCGGACGGAGCGGTCGAGCCACTCATGCCCTGCGACACAGAGCCGCTGCCGGACGCGTTTGGGCTCGAAGAGGCCGAGTTCTGGTGGTCCGAGCGGTGCATCTTGGACACTTGGGGAAGCAAACCACTAGAGCCGGAGCTGCCGTTGCCGGCCGAACTCACCGACGGTAGCGGCCCTTTCCCGTTCGAGTTGAGACTGGGGATGCTCTCGGGGCCATTGAGCTTGGTCTTCTTGAGCGCAGGCGGCGAGCCGGCTGACCCTTTGCCGTTGGCCTGCGTCTCGCTGTTCAGCGACGGCATGCGACGGCTACCTGGCGGGCCAGCGTTGCTCGCATCCAGCGGGCTCAACTGAGGCGGGGGCCCGTTGTTGCCGCCTTGAGGTGGAGGTGGCAGTGGCTGTTGGCCCAACTGTTGCAGACTGCGCGACGCCGGTTGGACGGGGACCACACGCACAGGCGATCCGCCGCGCGGCGCGCTGTTGGGAGCGCGAGACGTGGCGGCCGCAACCAGATTGGACATGAGCGACGCGTCCTCGCCCATGCTCATGCTAGTGGCCGGCGGGCCGCCGCGCGTGCGCTTGGTAGGCGGCTTACTGGCTTGCTGGGGAGGTTGCTGCTGTTGGGGCGGCGGGCCGCCGCCTTCCAGCTGACGTCGCAGCCGCAGCAGATCGTCCTCGTACTGTTGGCGCAGACGGCGGTGGTTGGCCTCCAGCCCCTTCAGCGCCTGCTGGATCTGGTCCATCTCCAGCACCTGCGACTGAATCTTGCGCTCCAGCTCCAACTGCTCCATCTTGGCCATGCTAAGCTGTTGAACAGCCGCCTCATACTCGGCCTTCACCTGGTCCAGCATCTCGCCCACACGACTGGCCGCGGTGGCCAGTTGAGGGGGAGGGTTCCCCGCCGACGGACGCAGTTGCTGCTGCGGTTGCTGCTGCGGGGGAGCCACCGCGTTCGGGTTGGTGCCGCGGCCGCGCGCGGGGCCCGGAGCAGACGCACTGTACATGATCAACCGGACTAACCAGGGGGAGGGAGGACGCGGGAGGGGGAGCACACACAGGACACACGTTAGTCGGCCGGTCGAGCACGTCGCCGCGCCTGGTCGTGGCGGCCAGTACCTGCTGCTGAGGGGACTCAAGTCGCTCGCGCCGCCGCTTGCTTTCCTCTCCTAACGCTTCGCTTCTCGGACGCTTTCGTTCTTTCCCTTTCGGGTGGCTTTAGGAAGTGGAGTGCGCGCGCGGAATTAGTTTGCGAGGGGGGGGAGCGG
>MBAC02010717.1:0-18916 GCA_001712635.2 Nothophytophthora sp. Chile5
GGCGTACGCGATGTTGGCGTGGTCCTCGGGAGAGCGCATCTCGGTGGGCACGCGCTTGTCCGCCAGCGGAATCCGCTCGAGGCGGGGCGGGTCGGGCGCATCTTGGCGCTGCGAAGGGCTCATGGTGGAGCTGAGAGGGAGGCGGGGGCGGCGGTGGGCGAGGAGGAAGACGAAGCGAGACGGAAGCAAGCGGGTGCAGCAAGGAAGGAGCACGAGGCGCCGAGAGCTTGCAGCCAATCGACGACGGAATGCTGCGTGTTAGTGTGACCAGGTAAGTTGTCACAAAAATGGGGGGGCTTTAGCGACTAAGTTCGACCTGTGTGAGATGATAATCTAACGTAAGTTGTCGGTTTAGTGAGAATGGAACAAAACAAGTGGAATACACAATTATTATTGCGTTAAAAAGGCAATATTAACTGTAAAAACAAGGTTTAACTTTTCACGTGGAGGTAAAGCGAACTTCAGCTTTGAACTGTTGCAGTCGGAGGCTTGATTGGCGTGGACGGACGACGAGCGGTGCACCGCCCACGGCCTTAATGTGACACCCAGGGAAAACCACTGTACCGGTAGCTCTGCACGCTCCTCGCTTACGCCTACAAGGATGCGACCGAGATCGAGTCCGAGTCCACAGACGACGACGACGAGTTCGAGGACGAGGTCGGGACTTCCGTCGGGGCCGCAGTTGGGGCCTCGGTCGGGGCCACGGTGGGGGCGACGGTCGGGGCCACGGTGGGGGCGACGGTCGGGGGAGCGCAGCCGGCCTCGAAGGTGCTGGCCATCTCGTACACGTTCAGCACGAAGCCGCTCGTGGGGACCGTCAGGTCGCAGTCAGGCGGGTTCAGCGATACGATAGTGGCGATCATGCTGTGGCAAGCCGTCGACGCACACATGGCGGTCATCTGGGTGGTCGTCGGCAGGGCGGTGGCCGTGAGCATGGAGTAGCCCGAGTCGGACGAGCACGTGGAGAACGACGACTCCGACAGGATGCTGATGAGAGCGACGTAGGCGGCGGTGGACTGGGTGGACGTGCATGCCGTGGCGGAGACGGATCCGACGAGGGCGGCGGCGGTTGCAGCGAGGAGAGCGCGGAAGTTCATCTTGGAGTAGGTGGGGTGGGGAGTTGCGGTTGACTGAGCAAATTGCAGAATGATGAGAACGGTGGTGTTGGTGCGAGTGGCCGATAATCCTTGAAGCGTGTCGAACAGTAAACTGTCACGTGTTGTTGGATGGGCCCACGTGAGTCAGGTGTGTGATGCGGGCATTAGGATTTCATGTACCTTCCTTGGGAGGCGTGTGTTTTCTGGGCGTCTTCTTCTGTGGAGACAACATGTGCAACTGTTAACGCAGTAATGCTGTGTGATATTGGCAGTCGCTGTGGTGTGTATCCATGGTCGTCGAAGGAGAAAAGAAGACTGCTCGAGCACAATCTGATCCTGACAGACACGCAACGCAGCAGTTCTTCACAGCGCTCACCGGTAATAAAGGCCCGCGGATCACATCGCAAGCCAGCCTCACGTGCGGTAGCGTGCGCTGCACGATGGCTATTGAACGTCAACGGCGCCCCTGCCGTAGCGTCGATGTTTGTATTGAAAACCCTGTTTACTTGCGAAGCGAACATCTTCAGCGAGGATACGCCGGCGTCCGATCTAAGGACCATCCCCTTCAAAAGAGCAGACTCTGCTAGCGGAGGATCACTTTGCTGGAGTGGACTGAAGCTGCTCTGGGACATTCCGGACGGAACGATGTGCGCTCGGACGGCGGAGAGCAGACTCGCATTTTCTACTCAACAACGATGGAACCCCCTTCGAAGTAATGGAGCAGGATGGATACATGCAACGGAGATGGAGTGCTCGCGGCGACGTGCTGGGTGCGGGGCTGTGAACTGAAGCAAACTGTCGTTTGGCTCTTTCATTTCGTTCCTCTGTGCTGGAAAGCGCGGCTGGTCCCAGCAGATTCCCAACAGACTGCCGACCAGATTCGGCTCATAAAGCCCCGCGCTTGGACAGATATGGATTCACTTCCATTTTGTCACTGCCACCCGATGATAGCGAGCACTTAGCGCAGACGAAGTCGGCGAGCGAACAGATGTCAATCATGGGATATCTCATCCTGTGTTTCCTGGCGCTCTTCCTGAAGATAGCTAGTATGCCAGGTGTCGGTCAGCTCGCTACGAGAGCTCAATAGCCGGCGATCCTTGAGGGCAAGGAAGTGTTTGTGCACGCAGCCATTCTCCTCATTCTGCAATTTGCTCAGTCAATCGCAACTCCCCACCCCACCCCACCCCACCCACCTACTCCAAGATGAACTTCCGCGCTCTCCTCGCTGCAACCGCCGCCGCCCTCGTCGGATCCGTCTCCGCCACGGCCTGCACGTCCACCCAGTCCACCGCTGCCTACGTCGCTCTCATCAGCATCCTGTCGGAGTCGTCGTTCTCCACGTGCTCGTCCGACTCGGGCTACTCCATGCTCACGGCCACCGCCCTGCCGACGACCACCCAGATGACCGCCATGTGTGCGTCGACGGCGTGCCAGAGCATGATCGCCACCATCATTTCGCTGAACCCGCCTGACTGCGACCTGACGGTCCCCACGAGCGGCTTCGTGCTGAACGTGTACGAGATGGCCAACGACTTTGCGGCCAACTGCACGGCGCTTGAGTCGTCCTCGTAAGCTGATGCGAAATACCTCGTGATTGTGGCATTGTTCTTGGGTTAAATGTCCTCGAGGCTTCGACGTTGAAGTTGAAGTTGCTCTACTGGTAGCATACATATTTTCGCTCTTAATTTTCCTCCCCTGGTTCTTTTGATCCGTCCATCAATGTTGTGGCTGCTACCCTACGTAAAGATCAAGACAGCTGACAATATGACACCCGCGATTCAAGGCTATGCTTGCGACCTCGATGTGCACCCGTTTACCCGACACGTGCGGTTATTTTCCGTAAGGCGCTGCTGTTACAGTCGCCATACAAGCGCGCCGTCCACTGGGCTCGAACGTCTATCAAATCGACGGTTGTCCAGCCAGTGCTCTCGATATATCCAAGGTTGGGGGCTCAGTTGCGTTGTGCTTTGTGCTGTTGTTTTCGTAATGACGTATCTGAACGGCTTCTCGGAAGTCGGCCTGCGCTCTCTCTGCTTGGAAGTTCCTGGCACTTGCTGCTGCAACGGGTACGCCCAGCCCTGGGGAGTTCTCGTAAAGGCAGTTAACCGCAGCATGCGACCGGGAAATCTGCACGCCTGCTGCGGATTCGATGCAACCCACCTGTTCTTGTTGGGTTATGGATAAACCTGCTCGCATTTTTGGATTGCCACTCAACACAAGAACCCCAATGCGACTCGTTACGCCGGGACCGATACAAACCAGCGTCGACATGCCTGGGAGCTTCGCACGTGCAGCTGAAACTACTTCAAACCAACCCAGAACCTAAGCTGGCAGCGATTGTAGTGGAAAACCGCACACCTGAGCGTGAAATCTGCTCGTGCGAGCCCTAAGCGTTAGCAGAGCATTGTAGACATACATATCGTGCTCAGGGGGCGCATTTCATCTTACACCTATGGACTCGCAACTCCTCAGTTGTACACGTTAATGCACAATCAATTGCAAGCTGCTCGCTTGACATATTCCTACCGTCTCCACCAGCATGGGCGGGACGCTGAAAGCGCAACATTTCGATCTCCTCGGACGCATTCTGTTCCTCTTCCCGGGATCATCGTCTGCATGACGGCAAGGTCTACAACGCCCGTTTACCTCACGCTTGTGCGAATCTTCGGTCGGTTGGAGTTGCGATCTTGTGTTGACACAGGCAAACGAGCAGCTGAGTCATTGGGGCGGGCGTTCCGCGCTGACACGTCACTCGCCCGGGTGGTTTACCCCAAACGATGAGTCACATGTTTGTATTCAAGCCGCATGATTACCGTGAATATTGCAGCCTGAAGTTGTGACGTCTGCTTCAACGTCAAAACAATTATTTTTCCACTTCGACTAGCAAAACTGAAGTTGAAGTGGAAGCGACGGATCAATGTATCGCACGTTCGAAAAGAATATTATTGAAATTGATACGAGCAGATGCATCTTCAATAGAAGAGAAGATACCCGCTTCTTCAGCAGAAAATACACGTCATTTAGATTCTGCCTTGCCATCTCCGTCCGCGGACGCAAAAGAAAAATCCTACGCACCCTGCAGGTGCGTAAGGAACGTAGACACAGCTTACCGCCTACCTTACGCTGCGGTGTACCTTTGGACCCACCTTTGACGTGATTGGAGCCTCGTTTCGGTGCCTGCCCGAGGAAATTCGACCGGAATCTGATCACTTCAGCGACCTGTTGCTGTTAGCCAAGTATGACAAAGAATGTCATGGCGGATTGCTTTGGCACCTTCGAATTGCGCTAGCTCTGTATCCAGGCTACCATGAGACGCAGTCCGAATTGCGGGCCCGGGCCTGCGGTCCCGGGGGGAGTTCTCGGTTCTCAGTGCAAACCTATACATCGCAAAATTGAAATACGCGTGCACTGTGTAGTACCGGATAATGCCGAAACGAGTTCCCGTACCAAATAGTATACCATTTTCACGATTTCTCAAGTATTCTCAGTATTAACTTTAGTACGACATGCAAATACATGTACTCTATTTACGATACTTTATCACCGCAACGTGCTTGCTTCCTCGAGCTCTTTCGCCAATAACAACCATTCCGGTCAAAATGCCCAGCCTCCGACACTCCGACGCGCCCAGGGCCATAGTCGAGGGGAAAGAAGCAATCGAGTGGATCGCGAATAATGGTGGCGTATCATCTCGCGCCGCCTTAAACCGAGGGCGGTTGGAAGACTTCATCGTCGAATACACACTACTGGGGCGTGGCTGCCATGGAGGCGTCAGTGTTTCGTATCCAGCAGGGGAAAGCACGATTCATTTTTTAGTCTGGTATTATATTAGCAAAACCGTCGACATATGAAAACAAATAAATGCAGCTTTCATTTGACACTTAAAGAAGATAAAGACCAGCGCTCAACTTCACCAGTAAAAACCTAGCGGCTGGACTGCCGGCTTTGTCATGATGCTCGATCCGACAGGAGCTTACGCCAGCGTCGTGCAGTTGGCCTCGAAGGTGCTGGCCATCTCGTACACGTTCAGCACGAAGCCGCTCGTGGGGACCGTCAGGTCGCAGTCAGGCGGGTTCAGCGAAATGATGGTGGCGATCATGCTGTGGCAAGCCGTCGACGCACACATGGCGGTCATCTGGGTGGTCGTCGGCAGGGCGGTGGCCGTGAGCATGGAGTAGCCCGAGTCGGACGAGCACGTGGAGAACGACGACTCCGACAGGATGCTGATGAGAGCGACGTAGGCGGCGGTGGACTGGGTGGACGTGCAGGCCGTGGCGGAGACGGATCCGACGAGGGCGGCGGCGGTTGCAGCGAGGAGAGCGCGGAAGTTCATCTTGGAGTAGGTGGGTGGGGTGGGGTGGGGAGTTGCGGTTGACTGAGCAAATTGCAGAATGAGAAGAGTGTGCTACAGCGCAGATTAACGAAGATTCGAGGTGGAGCTCACGGGGCGAGGGTCGAACGGCGAACGGTGGACGTCATAAGATGAGATCTTCCGAGGAGGAGGCGGATTCTGACGCGTTGATCAGCGGCGTCTGCTCGCTTAATGCCTGTCTGTAAGCGCTTGTCCCATCGACTAGTGGCGAGTGTATCCATGGCTGGACAAGGGAAGGACCGGTGCCTGGTCCTGCAACAGAGGAAAAGCGCGCGCAAGGCACGCACAACGCTGGATGGGAGCAGAATCCAAGATAGCGTAGGAGCCCGTCACCTGCTTTCACGCCAGATGGACGAGTACTGAAGGCAGGAAGGTGAAAATCAGATCGCTCGTTCTCGTTCGATGTTCCCTCTTGCTTCGCGTTCCCAAGCAACGCTCGGCCATCGCATTGCGTTCTGGTAAGCAGGCGCTAGGCGTACAGTACCGCCGACTGCAGTTGCCGCTTTTACCGCCGTGGCAGCAGAGGTGAGCAGAGTGGGAGACAACGCAAGTTCCACGCAACCGATCCATCTCAAGCTCCAGGCCAGACCAAGCTCCAGCATGGAGTCCAGGCTCGGCTAGAAATGTCCCAGAGCAGTTTCTCGGTTTTACGTCGATGTACTGCACAGTGGCGTTGCGTTGCGCGGATTCCCTTGACCCAGGTCCGTTGCTCTGTTTGAAGATTTGATGCCGCTGACAGATTCCATCCCACGCCTGGACACGGGTGATCCTCCCCATCTGAAACCACTCGTCTCCTCGTCTGCAGAAAAGGGCTCTGCAGGTGTTAGTCACGACAGGAGGAGCTGGTCTGGGACACTTGGCTTCAAGCAATGGCTTGATGCTCAAGTGCCCACGTGAAAATCCCACTGTCGATACCAAGGGGATCCGGGTCGGATCGGATCTGTCGATCCGAACCAATTGCGTAACGGATCCATCCCACTCTTTATCAGTTTCCGTGGCTGACGGGTTGCTTGGCTGTGCCTGTTCGAGGACGGACTGCCACTTCAACTTGTGAGTGCGGCACACACACTCGCCTGAGCTTAGAATACCTATCCATGGCCCCCTGTCTGGCAACAGGCATGCTTTCACCGCTTGCGCCACCTTGATTGGGAGCTTTCTGCGAGGAGGGAAGAGATGAGATCCTTGCCTTTGCTGATTCAGGAACATATCGCCACATCACTCGCCAGCTGCGTTGACCTGTTGCTGGCAGTCGCCTGAGCAGTCTGCGTCTTGCTGATGACTTCACCTCAACGATCCTGCACCGTGACTGTCACGTCACCTTTGCACCTCTTCATTGAATGTATCCTCTGAATCCTAGGTATCATCGGGTCTATCGTGTCATGCCATAAGCTAGGAAAAACCCTTGCAAAGGTGGGTAAATTTCTTTCTTTGCGTTTGCAAGCGCAAGCTTTAGCAATGATTTAGCACAGGATATGGTTTATCATGGGTTCCATTGAGACAGGGCACATCTGCTCATGTGGACAGTTGAAGATGCCGCTGTCCGTCTGGGTTCATCACGAACTTCATGGTGAATTCGCATCGTAAACGCTCTCTGACTCCACAATTGCAGGCATGCAACTACCACACTGGTACATATTACATGTAATACATGCACCGAGCGACGCAGCGCCAAAGAAAATGCAAGCGCCGCTGCCATTGCGACACGTGCAAGCCACTTCGTTTCTTGTACCCAGCGGATTCGAACGACGAAATTTGCTCGCAGCATTCTCCAGGGCATCCATCGTGCAGCTCCTGTTCCAGTGCTGCACGCTCCGTTGAAGGGTTATCTGTGCAAAAAATACTTGCGCATGTATCCTACCGATGGCCTGTCTCCTCGAATCAAATAAACGCGCGAACCGAAGCCGAGCGCTGAAGCCCAAGATTCGTTGCTCAGTGAGCTCTAGGACTCGTACTATGATAGCCCAAGCCGCACCCCCCCTTCAAGTACAAGGAAGCCCTCCAAGAGATCGTGTCCGTATTTGCCTGGCAGCTTGTTTCAGTCAGCTCGTATTCCACATTCTGCAATTTGCTCAGTCAGCCGCAACTCCCCACCCACCTACTCCAAGATGAACTTCCGCGCTCTCCTCGCTGCAACCGCCGCCGCCCTCGTCGGATCCGTCTCCGCCACGGCCTGCACGTCCACCCAGTCGACCGCCGCCTACGTCGCTCTCATCAGCATCCTGTCGGAGTCGTCGTTCTCCACGTGCTCGTCCGACTCGGGCTACTCCATGCTCACGGCCACCGCCCTGCCGACGACCACCCAGATGACCGCCATGTGTGCGTCGACGGCTTGCCACAGCATGATCGCCACCATCATTTCGCTGAACCCGCCTGACTGCGACCTGACGGTCCCCACGAGCGGCTTCGTGCTGAACGTGTACGAGATGGCCAGCACCTTCGAGTCCGACTGCACGGCGCTGGCGTAAGCTTGGGCCGTGTCAATCGTCTTGACTCGGAGACGAGGTCGTGTAGACTCTTCACTCGTGGAGTCAGTCGCATGAAGCCGCAACTGCAACGAAGGGCAAGGCGCGGATTTGAAGAACTCGGCAGGACGATTTGGCTCGAGAGGAAACCCTCCTCTCGTAACGTTGAACATTCATTTCGCGTTTATAAAATGAAATGAAGTTGATGTCATTTGATCTTGCTTGCAATTGCTGCGCTGTATTAGACTAAATTTAATAGTAGGACTCTTTACAATGAATGAACAGAAAGTGAAAGGGATTGTGACGTCAAATGGGTAGATGCACACGCGTTACCACTCAGGCTCGCGTTCGAACACCAAGAGCGTCTGTCTAGCCAAAAGTTGAGCGATACTCGCCAGGTACACTATGGCTGTTCGTATTGGACTCGCACTCCCACCGTTGGATACGGCGGAGGCAGACAGGAACTCCCTCATGTCTTATCCTACCTCTTGACGTCTGCCACCAGACACAAGGATCGAGAGAGAACGAGGGTCAGGTGCCGTTCCAACCGATCGTCAGCGAGTCCGCACACGAAGTGTACTGGATATGCTGAGCATGCCTACCGGTGCGACAAGTAGCTACCGACCAACACAAGAAGGATTATAAGGCCATCATTCACGTATCCGAGAGTCCTAGCAGCTAGTAGGAACGCGCTCATGAACTAGCGGGCAGCCACGACGACATCCAAGTCTTCTCAACCTCCTCTGCCTTTGAAACCACGAAACCAATTTCCTCATTCTGCAATTTGCTCAGCAAGACGCAACAGCTCCACCTACTCTACCCCAACCCAGTAACCCACCACCACCTCCAACATGAACTTCCGTGTCCTCTTCGCCACCGCCGCCGCCGCCCTCGTCGGATCCGTCTCTGGAACCGCGTGCACCACCACCCAGACCACCGCCGCCTACGTCACGCTCGTCAGCATCCTGTCCGACTCGTCCTTCTCCACGTGCGCTTCCGACTCGGGCTACTCCATGCTCACAGCCACGGCGCTGCCGACGGACGCGGAGCTGGCGCTCATGTGTGCGTCGACGGCGTGCCAGACCATGATCACGGACATCATTGCGCTGAGCCCTCCCGACTGTGACCTGACGATCCCGACCAGCGGTCTGGTGATGAACGTGTACGAGTACGCGAACTCGTTCGCGTCTGACTGTGCGGCGCTCTCGTCATAGACGTCCATTTAGCTGGCCGCAGGCCTCAACCTGTCGACTCGGGCCGAATCTTAGCATCCTCCTCTCAAGCATGGGTTGATCGTTTGAGCGTTGTTAGCCTGCTAAAGCATCGCAATATCTGAGTTGGAGTGTTTTCTTCTTTTAATTGGACGACATCAAAATAAAGAAGAGTAAATACATATGAAAAAGATGCAGCAGTGAAAGTGTTACCGGAACATGCAATTATACGGATGCACACGGCGCCACTGCACGGATACACACGACAGCAATGCAGTTTTGTACGGATCGATAAATGTCCAAAGATAAAGCAGGCTCTGAAATGCCGTGGAAATGATATCTTCGGCTGAAGGAACGGGTACAGAACCTTCCGTCTGCTCAGATCGACTTGCCGGGGAAAACTGACTTCCCAGGCCACGCCAGCGTTGTGGACGGTACCACGGCAGATACCAAACGGAGCGTTCGTGTATTGTGTTGGAGCTGGCAGGCCCTGGAAGTCATTAGTACCATATTATGTACATACCAATGACTCCCAAGGCCTGCCAGCTCCAACGCAACACACGGAAGCTCCGTTTTCAGAACCCTCCGTTGAAAATACCGGCACATCTATTAAATTTAGTATCAGTTTCGCATGTCAGTGCAGGTATCTTTGAGCATATGGTGACGCGTCGTTTCCACTTCAACTTCAATTCTGCTAGTCGAAGTTGAAGTGGGAAATTAATCGTTTGAATGCTGAAGCACAGATGATGATTCACGCTGACTACATTCTTGGTTGCAGTGCATGTATTCACGCTAACCAGGTGATTATTTTAAAATCACACTTAAATGATATGTCATGAGCGCATGACTCATCGCTTGGGACGAATCATCCGTGACGCGCCAGCGCTGGACTTGCGTCCAAATGAGTCAGCTGCTCGTTTGACTGGCAGCACGAGTCCCGTGCCCAAACAATTGAAGACTCGCAAAAAGTGCGATTTGAACGGGCATAATAGCGGTGCAGGCAATGCACATGGACAAAGAGAAAGAGTTCGCCTAACACACTCGAAACGTTGGCTTTTCAGCGTCCCGTTAATGCGAGCGAGCAAAATGCAGTAGATTGTGCACCGAAGAAGCGCATCGATAGAGGGCGAAACGCGTTCCCTGAATTCTATTTGCATGACTCTATTGCTCTACTGGCACACGTAGGGACTCGCACGGGTATATTTCGTGGTCGTGTCTGTGGTTCCCCGCTGTAACAGGTGATGGCGTTGGTGCCGGGCTGGTGCAAAGCAGTTTCAGCTGCACGTGTTCAGCCTCCTCGGGTGTAGCAAGTCGCACTGAGATTACTCTTCCGATGAATGGCAATCAAAAGGGCCAAAATGTTTATCCGTGGTCCATGAGACCTGGTGCTTTGCACCGAATCAGCAGCAGACGGATGGATACCCGCGGGTCCAGCCAACACCGAGGCAACTTGGCATGCCTTCAGCGGAAGAGAGGAAAGCGGACAGCCGCTACTGTATTGGTCGATGTTTGGAGATGGCTCAATAAGTATCCTTGACCTAACTGGTGCAATTGCAATAGTATAGCAGGCATGTTACAAGTGATGGAGTGGCAATCTTCTGGTACGATACGCTTACGCATTGGTAATGACCGAAAACTGCTTCAAACGGGATCAGATCTCGCACCAAACGACTTTTCTCTTGAGCAGCGGCAGATCCATTGTCCATTGCGACAATGACCGCTATCACTATCGAGTGTCTTAGCTATCGGTCTCGATGGGCGCTCGTCAGGAGAGGCCCTCGGCGTTCGCTGCTCAACCTTCGAACGTTGGTAGAAATCATGATCAATAGGCCAAGCCAGACGTTTCTCTCGGGGCCTACGCACAGTCTACTCATTCCGCAATTAGCTCCGTACTACGCACTACTCTCCTCCTCTTCCATCACGATGAACTTCCGAGCCCTCTTCACCGTCGCCACCGCCACCCTCGTCGGCTTCGTCGCCGCTGACACGTGCACCACCACGCAGACCAGCACCGCGTACGTCACGCTCGTCAGCATCCTGTCGGACGCGTCCTTCTCCACGTGCTCGACCGAATCGGGCTACTCCATGCTGACGGCCACGGCCGAGCCCACCAACGCTGAAATCGAGGCCATGTGTGATTCCACGGCGTGCCACACCCTGATCGCCGATATCCTCGCGCTGGACCCGCCCGACTGTGACCTGACGATCCCCACGAGCGGTTTGGTGTTGAACGTCTACGAGTACGCGGACTCGTTCAGCGACAAGTGCCTGCAGGTGCTGCTCGGGACGCTTTAAGCTTCCTGGTCGAGGACTGACAATGAAGACTACTGTCGTATCCAGGATACCTTCATTCCATCGCCCAAAGAAGCTTCAGAGGAAGCATCCAGCCGCAAGCCCTGGATAATACCGTACCGGTACTAACATACTTTGAGAAATCAATCGCGTTCTGTGAATCCGAAATGTGGTTAGCGGTGTCCCCCATTGGAAAAACGTGTTTGTGTATCAAAACCTAGGTAGGAGCCCCAGCTCCTGCCATTCGGATGGCGAGCGTCAAAGACAAATCCATCTAGCACGAGGTGCCGGCGCCGCTGGTCGGGACGTTCAGGTCGCAGTCAGGCGGGTTCGCGGCGGAAACTTCAACGATGAGCTGGTGGCACGCTTCCACGCCGCACATGGCGATCATCTCTGCGTCCGTGGGCAAGGCCGTGGCGTACAACATGTTGTAGCCCGACTCCGCGGCACAGGGACTGAGGGACGGTCCAGTCAGCAGGCTAATGAGGGACAGGTACGCGCCCTGCTGCTGTGTGTGGTGTAGGCTACACTACCCACAGAGCTAACGAGGACGAAGGCAGCGACGGCGAAAAAACAATTCATGTTCATAGATGAGGTTGATGTGGGCAGCAGGGTAAGTCAACCGTAGACGGTTGGAGGTGCAGAGCTCAGCTTGGAGAATGAGGTAGCCCACGGCATGCAAAGCCAAGCGGATTTTTGTTATACTTGATCCTACTTCAGACAGCCCACATACCGACACATCTGCAAGCAGTTGATGGTCGTACTCCGAATTGTTGTATTGGAGAGAGAGTCTGTTTAGTACCGCTATTGACGTGAACGCTGCAGTTTGGTATCCCGGGCTTGCGATTCGTTTCGTTTCGAAGTGAGATGTATTGAGTTCAATTTTCCCCACGCCTACGATCTCTATTTGTCTGCCATGAACGGCGCAAAGCGCTGTCTCCCGGTGCGCCTACAGCGCATCGCTCTCGAGGCGCGAAGACCTCGCATCTGCGTGGCTATCCATCCAGTGTCCAACGTCGCTGATGACGTGTGCTTGGACTGCCGCCCATGGGGAAGCATGAAATGTAGCAGATTGTGGTCCCATTTGGGAGCTTTCCAGCCGGTCCATGGCCATACATCCCAGGCTTGCGATTGACTTCGAAGAACTTCGCCGCGGAGGTTGGGCGGCCTATCCTACCATACGCCGGTTCAAACCCAGTGTTGCTGCGCCAATGTGGAGCCTCCAGCTGTACACCACTGCATACTCCACTCGTACCACGTGCGTCCAATAGTGCACGTATCCGTGCAACCTCTTTGGCGGCCAGTGTCTTCGATATTCTCTCTTCTTGCTCTACAACATCACGGCATTGGAAAATTCTCTGCTTACAATTTGAAAACGATTGAACTTGACTCCGCAGCTTTTGGAGTAAAGCGGTCGATTCTGTCGCCAATTGGATGTGACTGTCGACAAGATTGGCTGCGATCATACTGGACGACGGACACTCATCGAACAGCAAGGACAGTTTGTGTTTCAATCGTGTACTGTGAGGCGATTAATCGACTCCACAACCACCAAAGCCTTCCGCAAAGCAATGCAAGCGAACGAAAGATAAAATATCAACACAAATAATCCCGAAGGGTGACATTTCAAGCAAAAAGCGTTCAGGTTCAAAGCCTAGGAGCCCTGCTTTTCCAGCCCCTACCGCTCGGATTGCGAGAGTCAGCGACTAAGCTCTCTAGCACGAGGCGCCGGGAGTCACGGGCTCGGTGGTGGACGGGGTCTCCGTGGGGGCATCCGTGGGAACGTCGGTCGGGCCGGTAGTCGGGGCGTCCGTGGGGGCAGTCGTGGGGGCATCGGTCGGGGCAACCGTCGGGGCGTCCGTGGGAGGGGCCGTCGTGCCGGTCAGGGTGTCACAGTCCGACTCGAAGGTGGTGGCGAGTTCGTACACGTTCATGACGGCGCCGCTGGTCGGGATGTTCAGGTCGCAGTCAGGCGGGTTCGCGGCGGAGACTTCAACGATGAGCTGGTGGCACGCTTCCACGCCGCACATGGCGATCATCTCTGCGTCCGTGGGCAAGGCCGTGGCGTACAACATGTTGTAGCCCGACTCCGTGGCGCACGGACTGAGGGACGGTCCAGTCAGCAGGCTAATGAGGGACAGGTACGCGCCCTGCTGCTGGGCGGTGGTGCAGGCGACAGCGTCCACAGAGCCAACGAGGGCAGCAACAGCGGCAGCGACGGCGAAGAAAGTGTTCATGGTTCTTGGGTGGGGGGAGGTGGTCTGTGGGGTGAGCTAGACGGTTGGAGTTGCAGAGCGCAAATTGGAGAATGATGTAACCTATGCCTGGCAAGTCTTTTCGTTGAGCCCTTGCTGTCCGTGCTGTCTTGCTCGCTCTCCACTTCGGACAGCACACTACTGTACCGACACACACCACAATGTGGCCCACATCAGCCTGAGTCTAGTCTATGACAACGAAGGGGTCAAGCGCGTCAGTTAAGAATGCCCGTTTTTCGAAATCATAGAGGGGGACGAGGGAGCCTTGGCGATGCCACGATCACTTGTCACAGGGAAGCTAATAAAGGTGGGAGGATATCGGAGACACTGGCCGTCATGGGAGTTGCACAGATCCGTGCAAAACCGGATGCACGTGGTACAATTGGGGTACACAGTGGTGTAGAGTTGCTGTGACGTCTGCATTGACACGCCAACATAACAGAGGGCAAGGTGCCCAGCCTCAGCAATGAATCGCAAGCCTGCATGCATCACTTCGAAGTCTCGAGGTGCGACGGTATCCAGATACATGCACCTCTGGAAGCATTCCAACGCGGCATATTTACCTGTACGTGGACAACGGCAAGCACCAACGGATCGCCTGCAGTTCTACGGAAACAAGGCGACAGGTGGGCAGCGCTCCAATCGCGCTGGCGCATCGAAGGCACAGTCCCTCGTGGTTCTGTGGCCCTAAAGCCTGCCTGCAACTACATGTACTTTGTCACGCTCAAGCAGTACATGCAGACAGCAATCCAAGATTGCCACTGGCAAACCTGCCACTCTTGCACTGTAGCCTTGCACGGCCATCAACTGCTGCTGCCGGTGTCACTGCGATGCTGAGTGCAGATTGCTTGTCGCGTCGATGAGTTCAGTAGATTCTGCGCTGTCCCCCTGCAACCTTGCACTGCGCGCTCGCAAATGGCGTCCAAACCCATGCGGAGGGGTCTCACTCAAGTGTTGCTCAGTGGGTGATGCTCACTGAGCTACTGGGGCTTTCACTGGGACAGAGGGGAGCCGACACGCACCTTCGACGCCATAAAAAGCTTACCAGCATTCTACCGATCAAGCCGCACACGGCAGTCGGGCAGCCTGCCGTCGACAGAACCATGGAAATTCCAGTGGAACAGAAGCAGTCATGGATCCGACCGACCAGAGCAGCGCCTGTTACTCGCGCACTTCCGGCTCAACTGACGCCGAGGTTTCTATGTTTATCATGGATCCCTGCGACTTTTTCTGCATGGAAACTGGGATCTGCTTCCTGATGGACGCCTGAGATGCGCAGGAGGCCCTGATCTGTCTGCTTGACTGGAGTGGTACTCGTGTATCCAAATGTCCCTTTTACGTTTCCGATGGACAGCCCAAAATCAAAATAGGAAAATACATCGAAGTTGCAGTTTTGGATAAAATATTGGATTGGGATGCCTCTCGGTCTCCGACTTGGGGCGATTACACTCGTATTTTGGGTGAACTGAAGTGCCTGAATCATGAAATCCACCTCTCGATCGCTTCCTATCCTCCTTGCGCCAGAGTAGAGGCACATTGTGGCCCACATCGTAAGACACAATCTGATCTTCCAACCACAACGCAGGAGCTCCACAGAGACGGACGCCAAGCTCTTCTTGCCAAGTGCCTTGGGTCGGGCGATCAACTGCAGAGACCGATTGAAAGGCGGGCGAAACTGGTCTCTGGGACATTTGCGAGTCACTCTTGCTCCCTCAGTCTGCTGGGCGCGACCGGAGAGTTCCTACGCTTTCGTCGCCGTCTGCCTCGATATCTCAGGCTACTCCGCTCCTGTCCTATCCTGCACCTCATTTTCCTCAGACCTTTGGTGTCCAAGCGAACACCATGATGAAGCGCAAACGTTGAAGCGAGCCAACGACTAAGGAGGGATAGATTCAGAGCGCCTCGAGTACGAACAGATAGCCCAGGCGAACACCGCGACCTCAACGACTACCGCAGATATCCCAAGTGCAAGTGCGTCCTCGTCATGTCCGCTGCGGCACTACTTCCCCCCATTCTACAATTTGCTCTGCCTCTCGCAATCGATCCCCTACGAACCAACAACCAGGTACCATGAACCTCCAAGCCGCTCTCGCCGTCGCCGCCGTCGCCTTCGTTGGCTCTGTCGCTGCCGACACGTGCTCCACCACGCAGCAGACGTCTGCGTACTCTGCGCTCGCCAGCGTGTTGACCCTGAGCACGTTCCAGGGCTGCACGGACGACTCCGGCTACAGCCTCCTGTACTCCACGGCGCTGCCCACGGATGCCGAGTACACTCTCATGTGCGCTTCGGACAACTGCGTGTCGCTCATCGCTTCGGTGTCGGCCCTCGACCCGCCTGACTGCGACCTGACAGTGCCCACGAGCGGCCTTGTGCTGAACGTGTACGACCTAACTTCGGGCTTCTCGGACGTGTGCTCTTCTTTGTCGTCCTCGTCCACGACCACGACGGACGCGCCGACTGCCACCACGGCCACGACGACCACCACGACGACGGATGCCCCCACTGCTACGACGGCTACCACCACGTCTACCACCACTACTACGGACGCCCCCACTGCTACCACAGCCACTACGACCACCTCCACCACCACCACCTCTACCACGTCGTGCTAAGTTGTGAGCAAGCCGTCACATTTCCTCTTGGAAGTTGAGAGGTAGAGAGGATATGCGAAATGACAGGCTTGTCCGTCCTTGTGTTTGTCACGTTTGATGAGTTTTTCTTCTACGTGGTTCATATTGGGGGCTGTGTTTGAAGATTTTCCACTGGATTCGATGTTTCAAGTAGTATCAGCTTTTCGCCACAGCCGACGTTTCAACATCGGAGCGATAGGCCGAGCTGTTATGAAACAGAGATTCGCGGATGCTAGGAGGACCGCTAGACAGAGGTGCTGAGACTTGTCTGACAGCAAACGAAGTTTTTTTGTGTCGGTTCTTATGTTCTGGTAACAATTGACTTCTTCTCACCAATATGGAAATCCATTTGACGGATCGCAGAGTCCAATTCGGTTAGACGCCGTCCCTGCATCTGCACAGGGTTGCAAGCTTCTACGATGTTCGTAGACCACTTAGCAAGACGTGGCCACGATGAAGGTGGAGCCTTCCGAACTGGATGACGTCGTCGTCGTGTCCGTCGAGTTCGACGACGTGGTCGTCGTCGGGGCCGTGGTTGTCGTGGCGGCCGCACTGCTGTCCGTCGAAGTCGCCGTGGAAGTTGCGGTCGACGTGGTCGCCGTCGTGGTAGCGGTAGTGCTGTCCGCGCTGGACGTCGTCGAAGTGGTCGACGAGCCCGAGGACGACAGAGACGCGCACACGTCCGAGAAGCCCGTCACCAACTCGTACACGTTCAACACAAGGCCGCTCGTGGGAACCGTCAGGTCGCAGTCAGGCGGGTCCAGCGCCGCAACAGCGGAGATCAGCGATTGGCAGTCGTCCGACGCACACATGAGAGCGTACTCGGCGTCCGTGGGCAGCGCAGTGGAATACAAGAGGCTGTAGCCGGAGTCGTCCGTGCATCCCTCGAACGAGCTCAGAGTCAGCACGCTGGCGAGGGCGACGTATGCAGCCGTCTGTTGGGTAGAGGAGCAGCTGTCCGAGCTGGAAGAGCTGGAGGCAGCGGCGGAGCCGACAAGGGCAACGGCAGCGATGGCGATGGCGGCTTGGAGGTTCATGGTACTTGAAACGGTAGTGTGAGCTGGCACTTGGAGGGTAATTTGATGAGTTGGTTGTGCTGTGGAAAGCAAATTGCGGAATGAGAAGAAGTTCGAGCAGTTTGGAATCTAGGTTTGCTTACGTTGGACTTGATCGGAGGTGAAAGCTCCGTTGGTTGTTCCCAGGGAGCACTTCTTCGGCCAGCAACGTCCTCAGCCAGTTGGTTGCGTTCTGCTTGCCCTTTCAAGCAAGCGGCGTAGAGAGAGCGGATAGGTGCGGAAGCTCTCCGCTGACTGCTTCCAGTGGCCCGCGCGGTAGGATACACGTCCCAAAATAAGAAGGCAAGTGCTGACGACCGTTTCACACTCGGAGGGTCTCACTTCAACTTGTTATTTTGGGCAACGTGGCCGCTCTCAAAGGATCACGCGCACATAAAAGAAGCAGCGTGGTTCAACAATTTGAGCGAGTCGATGCAAAAACGGGTTCTTTCCTGCCAGTTTTGGCCGCAGACGGGGGGCGGCATTGACTGGCGAGATCCATCGTTGCTGTTGTACAGGTCATTGCAGTCGTTCCTGTTCATGTGAACCGGTCATCGAGCAGAATGGAGCGACAAGTAAACGCCGACAGCACATGACAAACTTAATGGGAATAGGTGCAGAGTGCAGTAGGACGCGACCTTCCGACAGTCACGCAGGGTCCTTGGCTGCTACAAGCAATTTTCCTGGTGTACATTGCAGCAGACGGCAATTCTGCAGGAACCGGTTGTTCTACTGGCACATATTGCTCTCCGTGCAATGTGGTTGGTATACCCACAGGTGGTTGGTGATGGTGGTGGGACACTTGAACGGACGGCCAAACTGCCATTGCCGCAAGAAGCGAGTGGGGAGACTAGTGGTGTAACGTGTTCCATTGGGGCAGACGCGCTCGGTTGGGAATCCTTCAAGCCCCTTATATCAGGTGCGGCATGGTTTTGCACATGAGTGCTGGACAAGGTTGTTGGCACCACTTCAAAATCCAGCCGACTTCGCTGCAAATTGCATAATACTAAAACCGTGAACGCGTGACGAAACTGGTCCCTGGGACATTTGCCTCCCCGCCGAGCTCTCGATCTCTGAGCAGCGTTGGAGGAGGCTGTCGGCGTCGTCGACTGCCTCCTCGCATCAGGATACACCATGCTCACCATATCATGCCTGCTTCTCCGTACCACTTCCGCCATCTCTTTCGCACAAGCACCTCGCTGCCTAACGCCCCGCCAAAAAGCGGGCAGCGTTCAGCAAAGTGGCCATGGTCGTTCACCACAACCCCTGACTACAGCGCCCTCTTCTTTCTTTCACGCTGCAGCTGCACTATGTCAGTCTAGCTTCTCCTCATTCTTCAATTTGCTTTCCACAGCACAACCAACCCCATTGGTAAAACACAGCTCCCAGCTCCACCCTCCACTACCGTTTCAAATACCATGAACCTCCAGGCCACCCTCGCCATCGCTGCCGTTGCCCTTGTCGGCTCTGCTGCCGCCTCCAGCTCCTCCAGCTCGGATGCCTGCTCCTCCACGCAGCAGACGTCTGCCTACACCACGCTG
>MBAC02010719.1:0-54973 GCA_001712635.2 Nothophytophthora sp. Chile5
CATGACGCACGAGAACGCCGAGGTGCAGAAGCAGGCACTGCAGTGCATCTCCAAGATGATGGTCAACAAGTGGGAGTTCGTCAAGTAGGAAGCAGCCAGCAGCAGATCCAGGGGCGTCTACTACAGGCACCCGACTATGTTGGCAGGGTCAGATGCATACCAAACTCCACAAAGAACAAGAAATGACGGTCATGTGAACGCCATGAGGGCGACAGAGGTCATGCGTGCCATGCGAACGAACTTTGCGTCGTTTGAGAGCGAAATGACCCTATCCTATGTCATAAACCTAGTATACTGTCTGCATGAAATACAGGCTATATAAGAGGTTATAGTCATGGCCATCCCTTGAGCTCATACCGGTATCTAGCATGTGTCACAAGCTGAAACGACATCCACTCGACTGGAAGCATGGCGATGAAGAAGGCGGAGCTGCTCAAGCACCTGCAGCGCGTGGCTCAAGGCGCGACGCCGCGCAAGGCGTTCAACAGCATCCACGTGCGCGCCATCGTGGACGAGACGCTGGACGTGTGGACGCAGTCGCTGCGCGAGACCGGCACAGCCTCGTTCCACGGCCTCGGCCGCTTCACGGTGGACAAGAAGACGGGCGACATCAAGTTCAAGGCCTCGTCGCTGCTGCTAGACAAGCTGTCCGGGGACGTGTCATCCTCCGCCAAGGATCGCCGCGACTCGGACGACGAGGCGTAAAGCGTATTTATCTGCTCGGGCTCTGGGGTTGAAGGCTGTATGCATGTATACTACCTGTATACCTACCCGACTAAATATTGCGTCCTGCCTCGGACTGGCAGAAGATCAGGAGAACAAATAACAGGACGAGACACGAATGGACGGGTTGATTTCTTTGCATTGGTGGCGTTGCGTGGCGTCCTACGCTGTAGTGACTACAACCCAGAGGGTGAAGACCAAGTTGTCCGTCCACGTATCATCGGACGGAATGTCTACTTCAAGGTCGCCCAAGAGCGCCAGAGGCCGATGGCCGCCTCCGCCAAACATAGGGCGTTGACTACGGGCTCTGAAGTCCACGATGGCGCACATATTCATACATCAACAGCTATTAGTATACACGAGGCAGTAAAGGGTGAGCGTATACGAAGACGTCACGCACCAGGGAGACAGCCCTTCTCGAGCGACCAATGCACGCACGCCCCGAAGTAGCAGACGTTGCGCAGCTGCAGGTAGTACAGCTCGCGGCGTCTGGAACGTATGAGAACGAACGCAATAGACAGGTATACGTTAGTGATTTGCCGGGCTCTGGGTGTTGCAACAAAAGGAGGCGGCGTACCGAGCTTGGACGTCGGATACCATCGAACAGCGCTGCATACATGTAGAGCGACGACGGAATTAGATCCACAAGGCATCAGTCTATCCACATTGTGAACGTACCTCGTCGTCGGGAAGGTCCTTCTGCTCCTTGATCTGCTTTTCCTTGGCAGTCAGCGTTCGAATACTGTGTGCAAGATTGATTAGCCATGCAGCAATTGCAATTGGAGGACTTCACACGTAGCCACAGTGCAGCATGGGATCAAACAGCAAGCGGAGACGCACCGAAGCGTGTTGGCGTACACGTCCAGGAGGATATACAGGCCCCAGACCTGGCACGATTGACGCGAGAACTTCATGGCGTCCACGTTGAGCAGCTTCGGCGCACTAAACATCCATCCAGCAGCAATATCGCAATTGTGAGCTCTCTTGCCGACGCATCGGTCTCCTGCCACACATCAGCAGCGCAATCAAACGCACACGAAGCCGATGTAGGACACGTGTTCCAGCGGGTAATAGGCCAGCATGGACAGCGCCTGGAGGCTCACGACGCGACGCAGATGCGCGTCATCGTCCCCATAGCACCAGGAGCCATTCTTCAGCGCCTCGTAGGACTCGAAGCCTCCCGTGAAACGGATGACGTAGCGCGCCATGGCGATGTTGGAGGCCAGTGCCTTCAGTCCTTTTGACGTCTCCGTCTCCAGCTGCGTGGTGTGTGCCAGCAGATGACCCGCGGCGCCCAAGCCATAGCCGATGGCCTTGTAGAACTTGTCGGCGCGGAAGGTGCTGCTACTGAATCGTGCGAACTTATCCACGTCCAGACAGGGCACCAACGCGCATCCGGAGCTCTTGCCACCGTTATCGCTCATCTTTCGCTGGAAGGTTCACGCTCAAACCGTCGTCAATGCTGCTGCTTTCTGGTGCTTAATGACACTGGGGATGTCGCCTGCGTGGTGGCGAGCGGACGGGCGGGCAGGTGGGCGGAGGACTGGCCTGGAACGGGAGATATTGCGTCTTGTCGAGGTGCTTCCTAAGATTCTGACGTCGCTTCTTCAAGTGGTTCTTGCGTCCCATGCCGTTTTACGCAGCATTTCTGGGCGTGACGCGCCTGACGCGGCCAGGGTGACGGAAGGTAATCCCCTCTCAACCCGATAGCCACTTGCTTCAATCCAATTTGCAAGGGTAAATCAAATACCCTGACTAAACCAATATATCGCACAAATGATCGAGTTGAAGAGGGAGATAGCAGTACAGTTCTACATCGATCTAGGTACGATTTGCCTCGGGTGACGAGAGTGGCTCCGCGCTTCAATTAAGTACGGAACAGACGGTCCGGCTCTTTCCGCAGGGACAGCCTGCCGGACGGAAGGGGTTTTGGCCAATGAGAAACCGCCGCTGGCTCTCGTTCGATCGTGAGGGAAAGGAGCAGGCGCCACCACATGCCTCCGAGACCGCTCCTCTGGTGCGTGGCCCATGCAGCTCCTTCTCTCTCTCCGCACCGAGCAAGGGGAGCAGTGCGTGCGCTCGTGAGCGAGTCAACTGACAGGCGGAGCGACCGGCTGGGGAGGCGGCAGAACGCAGAACGCAGCGCAGAAGCCACAGCAACAGGAAGAAGCACGCGACGCTTTCCATCCGTTACCAATCAGTCGGCGACTGGGCTTCCGGATCCGACAGAAGCATTACTTCGCGCGTCGTGTGGCCAGTTCCAAGGGCCTGCCGCACCGCACGAGCGACAAAGGAGCTCTTTTCGCTGGGGAGACGCGACTTACAGCCACATTTACGGCCAAACAGAGACGTTCAAGCACATTCCCAACCTCCCAAACTTTACCATGTATCGCGACGGCTACCTCATCAAGTGCGGACGCAGCGCGTATGACCCACCGGTAAGAAGCAGGGCGCTTTGCCTCAAGAATACGACGGGGTCTGTCTCTTAGGCTAACTGTATGACTGGGTGTGTGCAGCAACTGGTCTTCTGCGTGTTCGAAGACGGCGTGGTGACGTACTACTCGGACAAGGGCGGCATGATGGTGGGCGAGCTGGAAATGGCGGGCCACGTGACCAAAGTGCGGGTGGAGAAGGTGATGGCCGGCAAGTTCCCGCACCGCTTCAGCGTGTCGGCGGCCGAGGTGATGCGCGTGGAAGGCCGCAAGATGAAGCTGGGCGAGTCCCGAGTGACCGAGTTCGCGGCCCCGACCAACGACCTCATGAAGGAGTGGGCCAACTCGCTGCATCTCTGGCGCCGCATGAACTGGAAGGACAACGTCAAGTTCTTCGACGGCTCGAGGGATCTCACGCACGCCGAGGAGTTCGAGACGCTGCAGCTGCAAATGCACACCATGAAGACGGTGCGAGGAGGTCATTTGGCCGGCGCCAAGTTCCGGAAGCCTTTCGTCGGCATCTTGCACGGCCAGTCCTCCCCCAGTATCAAGAAGCTGCGGCAGATGATGAAGCATCCGGGCGCCACTCCCTGCACCAGCACCGCATAGACTGCTGGCAGCCGGTGACGCCAAGAGCCCGGCGTCCGCCGTTTCTCTCGTCGAGATTCGTTTTGGTGTGCGTATCTAGATGTCGTCTGTGTATCTCCACGTACAAAGCAATTATTATGGAGCCTTAATGACAGCCCCCCTTTATCTGAGCGAATCTCCGGCATGACGGCGGTTAAAATGCCCTCTGCAGGAATCAGCAAGACGCGGAGCGAGCCAGGAGCGTCTGGCCTGGCACGCAGTCGCCTATTCGGCCAGCCACTTGTAGCGCGAGCTGCGCTCCTCGACCAAGAGGTTGTCCGTGCGCCACGGCGATTCGTCCAGTCGCGCCATGAACTCGTCATGCAGAGCGACGGCCTCGTGGTACTTCTGGTCCATGAGATCCCATGCGTTCATGGTAGTGGACGGCGAGATGGCCGCGTCCTCTAGCGCCAACTGGATCAGAACGGCATGCAAGTGCGCTCTGAGCGCATTCTGACTCGTGGCGCTCTCCTCCAAGGCCAAGTCGATGCGATGCACGCCATTTGCCACCAGCTTCAGGTTCAACAGATACTTCTCTTGCCCGTAGAACTCCTTGAGTCGCCACAGTGTCTGCGGATCTCCGTGCGAGAGTTGGTCGAGCGTCGCGTCTTCTTGAATCACAGACTTGCTATGTGACGTCGTGTACCCGGAGAGCAGAGTGGAGATGAACCGCTCTTGGTCAGCAACAGACTTCAAGCTGGGGATTTCTCGTGGTTCTGAGGTGGAACGCAAGAAGTGGGAGGCCACAAGATGCAGTCGCTGACAGTTGAGTGTGCGTAGCTGCACACAGGCCACCGAGCGATACGTGCTCATCATGTGCAGTGCCGAAAGTACCGAGAAGGCGGCCACAACGTGAACTGTGGATGCACCAGTCCATTGGGAGATAGCGATACCCAGTCCGGTGCCCACGATGGAGGAAGCAATTGCTTGTGATCCAGACTTGGCCGTCACGTCAGCCAAGTTCTCCTTCACTGCGAACGAGTTGTGGAACCCTGCGCGAGTGGCACTGGCACTGAGCCACGCCACGTTCTTCGCCACGTTGGCCAACGAAGCGACCGCCAGGAAAGACCCAGGCGCCAGTGGAGTGAGGATCTCTCCGAGCACGGAGATGTCTAATGCCACGGACGACGCAATACGCCAACGCTTCGGGTCGGCATCATATCGATTGTTGACCATGCTGGCGAAGAGCACGCCGCCGAATTGGCCGAGTCCGTCTTTCAGTACCCAGTTCACAGCCGCCGCGGTGGGGATGGAGCCAGCGCCTAACCCGATAGCGTACAGCAGAGACTGCATGGACAACACCCCGGCCGCACAGGACACCACAGATCCCACGAAACTCCACTTGGCGTACGGGAAATAGTCCTTCGTTAGAGATGAGCGCGCGTCTTTGGGCAGAAACAGATCCCACATCACGTCGTACATCCAACGTCCGGTCTGGCGCATCGTGGCGACGCTAGGAGGCGTCATCGTCGGTCCACCTTTGGTTCCCAAGCCCAATACGCCGCCGAAAGACTTCACCACGTGGAATTCGCGCGCCTTCGTCACCGCATCGCCCGTCTTGGCAGGAGCAACGCGGTAGATCGTCCGACCACGAGCAAAGCCGTTCTCCTGGGAGGCCACGGGAGCCGTCGAACGAACGCCATCGTCGTCGCGAGGGGGACACGACGATGTGGAGAAGACGGGGGCCAGCGAGCGGCGACTGCGATGCGGCAGGCGGAAGCGCAGGCGGCGGGACGAGCACAACGTCAGCATGGTCGAGACGTGTGCAAGTGCGAACCGCCCACCCACCACCACCCGCAGAACGCCGCGTCCCGAAAAAGCACGGCGCTTCAAGTGATGACGTCGAATTGCGGCGTTTGGATTGGATAATAATCTGGAAAAGAGGGTACGCTGGGTAACCCAACCCAAACAGGGCCACGAGAGAGAGGGTACGTAACCCCAACTGGGTTACGAAATGGACAGTTGCGCTGGAAATTCGTTTTAGCCAATGAGCATGTCGGAAAAGTTGCTGTGTAACCAAAAATCCTTCATGCTTTTTTTTAGAACAAATCATTTCCGGGAAGATGGTACTTACGAACTTGAATTCCGTCAGTTTGCGTGGACATGGCTACACATCATGCGTCACCACGCGGCGAGGCTGTTCCGATTTGGGATACGTACCACCGTTTGGCGGATTTCGCAATCACTCTGCCTTGTCGCTGCCTTTTCTCATCAGGGCGTGTGGAAATGCCGAGAGAGCGAAGCGGGTTGCAAAACCTTCATTCGCGCAAGGCTTCGGCCATAGTGAAGCCAAGTGTCCTCCACAAAGAATTCGATGGAGGTCGAGTGAGATATTTGGCCCAAGGATGCGGCCGAAATAAATCGGCTGGCCGACCACCCATGCCTGATGATGTATCATAGTCACCCCAAGGATTCTCGAGAGCGCTCATTTCCCGAAAGACCTCGCGCGTGAGAAGCCAAGCAGCAACATGTTGGCTTGTGTATCCACTGCCAGCGGCTTGTCGCCACTTGCCAGCCATCCAGCGACGCCTTCGGATGGAGCAGCAACTCCCCAGAGCCGGAGAAACCCGTACTGTGTGGTGAAGGAGCTGGGCGCCGGACTACAGGGGCGTGTGATGCTGGCGTTCGACGAGAGCGAACGACGCTACGTGGCCATCAAGCTGCCGGCCGCGTTTCCCATCGATGGACGTCCCGCTCTCGGCAGCAGGGATCTGCGTGTGCTGCAGCGCCAAGTACGTTCGATCCTGCACGAACGCAACGCGATGGAGCGTGTGCACCACCCGAATGTGCTGCAAGTGGAGCGATTGGTACCTGGCCAGAAATTTGGCTGCAACTACGCCGCTCTGGTGACGGAGTACGCGTCCAACGGAGACATGTTCGACCTTGTGGCACTCGGCGGCGCACTCTCCGAGTCGCTGGCCAAGCTGTTTTTCGTCCAGTTGCTGCATGCGCTTGAGGCTTGTCATGCCAACGGCGTGGTGCATCGCGACGTGAAGCCCGAGAACCTGCTGCTGGACGCCAATTTCACGCTCAAGCTCGGCGATTTTGGCGTGGCGGCCGTGACACCGGCCTTCCCAGGCGCCACTGTGGCCGACGTGGTGGCTCGGGACGAGAGCGGCACGGCACTTTACATGGCGCCGGAGATCCGAGCCAAGCGGCTGTACCGAGGCACGCCCGTGGACGTCTGGTCGGCGGGTGTGACCCTGTTCATCCTGCTGACGGGAGTGCCGCCCTTCGATTTCGCCCAGAAGGGCGACGTCTCGTATGATTATCTACTGGCCGGCGACATGGAGCGCTTCTGGGCGACCCAGCCAGCGGAATCCGCTTGTCTCATTGGAGCGGAAGCCCGAGACCTCGTCTCGGCGATGTTGCGCGTCGACCCCAACCAACGAATGACCGTGGAGCAGGCGCTGCAACACCCGTGGCTCAAGGACGCCGAGAGCGTGGACCGCGATCTCGTGTACAAGGGGATGGCGGCGCGTCGACAGGTGGCGCTTGCTGCGGCTGGAGCTTCGTCTTGATGCAACACGGAGGCCCTGCAGCAGTGCCGAAGAGCAAAGAGAATATCCAAGACGGCGTGAATCACGCCATAGAGTAGACAGCTAAGTAGGATAGAGTTATTTATTAGGCAACAACTATAAATCGATTATATTGATCGTGCTCGCTTCCAAGGGTGAAGGAGACGTCATGAGGTTCTGGCGCTACGCAAGTAGCTTGATGCAGACGGGAATCGATCAGCCAACGAATCTCCCACCGTGGCAGTCAGCAGGTGAGGGCGACAGATAGAAACGATGGCAACGCAAGCAAGGCAACATAAGCACATCCAAAGGTCGATGCTCGTTAGCAGACTGTCGATCTGCTTCGTCTTGCTGTGGTGGTCTAGCTGTCTTCCAGGTTGATGCTCTGGCCGAAGCGGCTGTAAAGCATCTTCTTTAGAACCTATGCGACCAAAGAAAGCACGTACACAGAGAGGGAGACTGTCAAATCCAACGACGCCAGCGCATTCAAGTCCCGCGAGATCAGCAGTAATCGTGCACTCAAAAGCGTACCGCCTGTCGGGCGGCAAGCTTGGCCTCCTCGGCCTCCAGCTTGCGGAGCTCCGCGTTCGCTTCCTGCAACGCCGGCACCACGACAAGAAGATCATTTGAAAAGCATGCAAGGGACGATGGCGCCAGTGAAAACACGCACCTCCACGCGCTTCTCAAGGTACTCCTGCGCGAAGTCCTCCGAGGCTTCCATGAAACTCTCGCCGATAAATAGCCTGCCACATGCAGCATGCAAGCGCAAACCGACCCGTCATCGCTTGTTCAGAGATACTTCATCAGCCTTGATACAGCGGGAGATAGCGGCTTGCTGACGTACTGGACGTTGTCGCCTTCGCCCATCATGAGGTCCGTGTTGGCATCGTCCAGAGTGTCCAGAGAGTCCTACGCAACACCAGCGTGAGACAGACGCGGCCAAACACAAATGCACAGTGTATCCACCCCGTTTCCCGCACCTTGAGCGTCTTCTTCTGCTCGCGAATGTCGTGCAGCGCTGCGTTGTTGCGGCCAAACTCGTTGATGCGAAGCTGGTCTTCTTTACGGACCTACAGAGCGAACAAGACACACCATACGCCACCAAGCGATCAGTGGAACGAGTGAGCGTAACCCTGCCACGCAGCATGCAGCGCAGTACAGCAAACAGAGCAGAGCAGCAGCACTTACGTCCGCCTCCACTTCCTGTTGTTGGGCCAGCATTTTGCTGTGGCTTTCGGCTCTCCAATCTCGCAAAAATCCAAAATGCAGCCCAATCATCCGCAAGTCCCTGTATAAGATCGATTAAGGTACCGTAGCATTTCTCAAATCCCTTTATAAGAGCACACAAACGAAATGGCTACATGTGGGGGGGAATGGCTGCACTGTCTGCTGCCTTCGTTACCTAGAGGCCGGCACATTGGCGCGTGAGTTCTTGTGCGACGCGGCAGAAGGCGCCCGGGTCGTCGCGGTATGTTGCGATGCATTGCAAGGTGATCACGCGCGGGTGACGTGCGGCTTTGGCGGTGGAAGACGCGATGATCGCGGCGGTAGCAGAGCGTACGCTTGCCGTGCCTCCATGCAGCATCTGGGCCGTTTCGGCCTCGAATTCGTCCATGAGCCCCTCGTCAGGCATGACCAGCAGCCGCTTCACCTCCCCAAGCAGCCTCCGCATGCGCCACTCCGGCTCCCACCGCCGCAACAACCCGTACAGCGCCATGGAGCCGTTCAGGAGCTTCCCACACGCCATTCGTCAGAAGTCAGAGCTCAGTAACGGACAAGAGAGATGCTGTGCTTACTGTAAAGCGATGGCTTGTACCGGAACAAAGTTGGGGTGGTAGATGCGTGTCAGGCAGCTGAACACCGGCGGCTCGAAGGGGTACTCGTGGCCGAAGCTGCACAGTTCCCGGTTAAGTACGCTAGGAAGACGAGATGTTCCTCTGCACTTGGTCTGAGCGTACCGAACGTCGAAATTGAAGATGCCACCTTCGTAGGGCGTGCCGAGGGGGCCGCGGATGCACACCTTCCACCCCCACGCGTTCTCTGTGATTAGAGCAAGGGTACCTCATGAGTATTGCCGTTCTGGAGCTATTGCTCCAAGTTCTCACTCACCTTTGACGCCAAAGACCTGGGAACTTGCAGTAGGGTGAGCATTGAGCTCCAACAGTTCGTGGCGAATGGCCAGCGCCAGCTTGGAGTACTGGAGGAACACCGCCAGTTTGTCTCCGTTGCCTCGCCGAAATTCACTCACGAGCTACGGAGATCCACGTCTCCGTTAGTACTTCTTCAATGAAGAATGCAATATACGAAAGGAAGTGAATGCTACGTACCCGCACGAATTCAGGGTACTCCAGCTCCCCCGAGCGGTTGTCGTCGACCTTGTCGATCAGTTCCTGCACCTGAGCGCAGCAAAGTAATCCCCAAACGTCTTGACTAAGTCGATTCTTCAGTGGACTGGTCAATGGCAGCTCATACCTCGTCCAATGTTGCTTGAATCCCCATGGACTTCATCAGCACGACAAGCTCCGAGGCCGCGATGCTGCCGTCGCCGCTCGTATCAAAGTCCGAGAACTTCAAAGCAGAGGCCGGCCACCCAGCATCCGTTAGCATTACAGCAGTCGCCAACAGTTCATCCACACGTGGTAACCTGCTGTTGCATCTGCTCCAGCTCCTCCATCGAGAACTCATGCTTGAGGCTTTCGGGCAGCGCCGCGATCCACGTGTCCGCCGCCCCAACACGCACTTTCACGCGCATGATCGCTAGAGAGCAAATAGTGAGGACCCGCTCGCCTCGATCTGACCTGCCAACTCGTTATTTTTGGTCCTTCCCGTACACGTCTATTGGGTGATGAAATAGGCCGCTGCTGCTGCTTCTGTGCTTCTATCTCTCCGTCTATCGAGTTATTCGTCACTATCGCTGTCTGTATCGCCGCCCAACGCCTCGACGAATTCGCTGTATGCCAAGGCTTCGTGTGCGAACTGCCGCAATCCACCGTAAATGTTGGTGCCGACAGGGCGGATGGAGCTCTGCGGAGATATGAAGTCGTCTCCTTCGACCTCGATGGTCAACGCCGGCACCGTGAGGTTGTACTGGAGGAACATACCGTCGTCGAAGCACCCGAAGGCCTCGTACAGGTATGCGCCCGTCTCGCTCACGTACTGCACATCGAGTTTCGTGGACAGCGCTCCGCGAACAGCTTCGCCTAGTGACTGCATCTTGGAGCCGAAGGGTTCATCGCCTCCCCCTTTCTGGTTGCTGAATGGACGAAGCACTTGTCCCCCGAAGGTATGCATGTCTACGACGCCACTGAGTGACTCCAGACTGGTGATGAAGTCAAAGAGGCCTGCAGTAGACGGCTCACTCAAAGGATAATCCCCTGGATTGGTCTCTTCGTCCACATCATCCGGATTCAGGTTGAAGAACTCTTCGGGCGGCCAGTTCCGATTCAGGTCTACTCCTGGTACGTATTTCCCACGTTCGTTCTCGAGATGGCGATTCGTGCGCCACATGCGGTCCACATCCCAGGAATATTGGTACCCATCGATGTTCACAATGGGGACGAAGTACCAGTCGAATTCCTCGAAGATACCCGTAACAGCCGGATTCTCGGCGCGGAGGTCGTCCAGAATCGCCGCCATTGTGAAGAACGTGGCCGCGCCGGCTTGCCACTCGCGCGCGTGGATGAGCGTTTGAGTGTATAGTGTCCGTTTGGTGTCGGTCGTCCCGTCTTCATCCAACGACGAGGTCGACATCTTGAAGGCCGGGATGGCTCGACCTTCAAAGGTTCTCGACGCGTTTGCAAACGTGGTCACGAACTCCGGGTTCTGTTTGGCCAATTCGTCAAAGAAGGCGAAAACCTCATCTGCCGGTCGATAGCAGTCGAAGAACGCGTTGTCGGTGTATAGCACAGCGTCCTCCGCACTTGAGTCCTCTTGCAGATCGTCCAGAAAACCTTGGGTTCGCTCGCGACAAGCCGCGACGTCGGCGCGGTCATTGGCGATCACCGTGTCTTCATTATACGCCTCGCGCTGCAACACTTTTAAGGGCGTGGAGGTGGTGGAAACTTGGCCGCGTATATGTTTCCCAGCGTGGATCGCGACGGAAGAATGCACTGCTCCGGCCTTGGCGAACTTCTCAACGGCTTCCGTCGTGCCCACGACGTCTGCTCGCACCTTGGAGCTCGCCGTGATGGGCAATGACGCATCCTGCACCGCGCGGATACTGCGAACGTCCACATATGCGTGTGGCGAGCGGAGAGCAGCGTCCAGCTCGGCTTTAGTGCCTTCCACGCTGAAGCGTAGCCTCGGCTCGCGCTGCTGATGGTGATGCTTGTGGTGATGACTGGAGGCTGCCGCTTGGTCTGCGCTCACTGCCAGGCATGAGCCAAGCGCCAAGGCTGCATATACGAGTCCCCACACCTTCATAGCCGTCGTGGAACGCCAGGTATCGCTTGGCAACGGAGATGTCGGATGAAGAGGCTGCTGATCCGTTGGCAAATCTGCAACTGACGGCTTCCGAAGGATGCCACACACAAAAACGGCCGGATTCTGATACTGATATTTTGCAAACTTGGGTTCGGATCTTATTTTGGGGATGTCAACTCAGACACTCGTTGGGTTCGGAATCAGACGAGATGGTTACGCTCGTGGGTTACACATGTCTGAGTCTGATTCCCAAGTTGAAGTTAAAGTTACGCCCGTCACGACAGGAGCAGTCTGGGATTGGATGGCTGCGACGTCTTGACGCTCTCAATAGCCTAGGAAGCAACAGAACACGAGCAGGCAATGAGCGCACGCAACGTAACCTGGCGGTCAGCTCTCGAGCGATGGAAAGACATGGGTCGCGGTTACCTGTCGGACGAGCGCCTCCATCGTCCGATTCGAGATGAGGCTGCGGAAGTGTGGGCGGTGCGGTCGCTCCAGATTCTACAAGCCACACCACAAGCACATTAGCGCCTACGGAGCCAAGCGTAAGACACGGAGGTGAGCGGAAGCATACAAAGAAGTCCTTGAACTTGTCCAGCACGTGGATCTGCTGCCGATCGCGCTGGTGCTGCTGGAAGCGCAAGGTCTCCAGTTGATAGCGGTAGATCTCGGCACGGAAGTTCTTGCGCTTTTCACGGAGTTTGTCTCGTAACGTGGCCCACACTCGCGGAGCTGGAACACGTGGACACTCCCGTAGTAAATCCACCACATAGTAGCGCAGTTCGCTTTCCGCTATCGGCTGCAGCGCTTGGCTTCGACGTAACCCCATGCGACTACTGCGTCTGCGATTGCCGCCACTTGACGCCGAAATGCTCCTGTTCTCCCCATCGACATCCACTAATGCGGAGGCGTCCGACTGCACGAGCATGTCGGAGATCTCGCGCAAGGAGCCGCCTCCAGGGAAGAGCGAGCCGTTCGTAAGACGTTCGAACTTGTCCTTCCAATCCAGCAGTGGCGTTAATGCAACGCTCGCAGCTGCAAGCAGCACAAAGCGACTGGCGCCCGGTCGAAACACCATCAAGAACGGTCGCCAGGCTTGACTGTCTTCGCAGTCGTCCTCTTCAATCGCTTCCTCTGTGATGGCCCGACTTGAACCAACAGCAGCGGTGAACGAGCCATGCGCATGGCACCGGAAGTGCTTCAGCTCCACCACCAGCCTCTCTTCACTGTCCGTGGCATCGCTATCCACTGCGTAACCTCGTAGTACGCCGTCAGGACTCAGCACGAAGCGCGCAGTAAACCAGCGACTCTGTTCCGGGAGATGCAGCAGCTTGCTCAAAGGCATGAACGTCGTCGTTGGTGTGGCAGATCCGCTAGCTCCAGCCACGGAACTCCGCCGTCTTGAAGCACTAGAGGAGCCGGAAGATGCAGTCGGAGGTGGCTGGAAGACCCGAAGCAGATGCGGCGTCTGCGCTACGTACTCGGCTCGTAGTCGTTGCTCAACCGCCATCCATTTGTAGGCCAATCCTTGTTCGCGTGCCCGGACAACAAGGCGAACGCGACGCCACCAGCGTTGCAGTAGAGTGAGGCGACGTTGCATCCGTCTCACAGCCATAGCGAAGCGTACATCCATCGAGAGTCCTGACAGGAACAGCCGTAGTAATCGAGCGGCGCGGGTTTTACGCTGGACTTGCAGCTTCAAGCGGAAGTTGAAGGTGTTGCGTGCGATCAGCGCCGCCGCTAGTGAGCGCAGTACGTTGCCATCGCGTAGGTGCGTCCAATGACGGAAGGTCACGCTCTTATAGCGAAGCTCCTGCGCTCGTCGAAGGCGATTGAGCACGCCTGCGAGCACCAGAAGCTGTGTGAGTCTCCTCTGCGCTGTGGAGAGCACTGCCAGCGTGCTCCAGGCTTGCGAGACCGCTGCCTTCGCTGCCAAAGCGACTGCCCTTCTCGTCTCGCCTTCGACAGAAACGACGGAGCTCCGTCGACGCTGCGGTCGCACAGACATCTGGCCTTCGACTGGAGACTGAGGGGCACAGAGGAACAGCGAGTTGCGGCGTTTCAGACACGCCGAGTTCAGTGAATGCGGCCGCCACTTCTCATGCTGCTGCCTCTTGCTCTGCTGGGTCTTAGTGGCCATCATGTCTTGTCGCAATCGCCGTCGCTGCCGTTGTTCGGCTGAGATCTCTTCGATGCTGACCATGTTGCGTGCAATATAGTCCACAGCAGGTGACGTTTGCGCTGCGGATTGATGCAGACGAAGCCGTCGCTGACCTGGGAACCTCGCGGTGCGGCCCCAATTGGGCAGGCCCGCCCCCGCCGGGACGTTGCTGTCTCCAGGCACGGAGAAGCCGCTGGGCGGCACGTAATAGTAGCTGGAAACGACGTCCGTGGTGGCTGGAGGCACCGTCACCGAGCCTCGAGGTGGTGCCGCAGTCTCCGTTTTCCTCGGAAGCTGAGAGAACACGACTCTTGCCGCTCGTTTGGCTGTGAACTGGTCATTAGGCAAGTATTGGCCTGGACCAGGGGCATGGAGGTTGCTGTCACCTCCGCCAGAATGCTCCGGGAACCTGTCGGCTGGACTGAACTTGACACTGCCTGTAGTCGCCGGCCGACGTGGCGAGACGTCGTACTGTCCCGGTCCCAGTGAAAAGAGCGAGGAAGGATTGGGCGCCCTAGAAGAAGCCGAGGAGCGATGGAATGCCACGCCGCCGCCTTTGGGTGTTGGACGAGAAGGAGTCGACGGTGTACTGGGACTCAATGGTGCTGCACGCCGCACTTCCTCGGTAAACAGTCGACGCGAAGACTCGAGGACTCGTGCACGGCAGTAGCCTCCACTATGGCTATTGCGCTTGCGAGGTGAGCTCGACATCTTCGTGGAACTACCGGGTATTCCCACTGTCGGAGTCGATGGAGTCAAGGCCAAAGGGTAACAATACGTGGACTGGAACGCATCGCGTACTCGGGCACGGTATTCCAGAAGCTGCAGCATCATGGCATGCGACGTGTGTCCCGAAGCCGGCAGCACCCGAGGGAGTGGAGGTCGTGAGGCCATCACCGCCGCTGTCGCCACCTTGATCGTGGTAGAACAATTGGCCGGAGCTGGTTTGGATACCGACGATGACAGTGCCCCAACCTCCTTCTGCTTGTCGCCCCCAAGCCGTTTATCATCGCCACCATCTACAAGTCGATCCACCATCATCTCTTGACTGGAAGAAGCTTCGTTCAGAGAAGTCGATGACTATCAAAAGACGTTAAACAGACTGAGCTCCAGGCAAGTGAACGTCGAGTGCCCCATCCAGACATATAAATAAACCGAAAGCGAACTGTCCACATCCACCGCTACGTTTTCATGTTTATCATTGCCTTTGCATGACCAACAAACAAGAAACGGGTCAAGATAACCGACGGGGTTGCCCATTCATAGGACCCATGCATCCAATGGGGAAGAGTTCGACTTACAGGCGGCTGGCTGATGGGTTCTTCGGTGCCATGGCACGAGCCACTTTCGAATTGGTGGGGTGGCCCAGTAGCTTGGTGATGAAGTCGCCCGCCGCGATCACCTTTTGCAGGTCGACGCCGGTTCGAATCCCCAGACCGTGAACCATGTAGAGCACGTCCTCCGTTGCCACGTTCCCGGAGGCTCCACTGGCGTACGGACAACCGCCGAGGCCAGCCACCGAGCTGTCAACCACCGCAATACCTTCCTGCGAATTGATGACAAATTGCAATCATGAATGAGCAAACCGGCGTGTGAAGGTAAAGAAGCTGGCGACGCTTAATCGCTTAAAGGGAGGATTGAAAGGCCAGTGCATACCTGCAACGCGATGAGGATGTTGGACAGCGCTTGACCATAGGTATCGTGGAAGTGCACGGCAAGACGCTGCACAGGAACCACTTTCTTGGTAGCTTGCAACATTGCCAGCGTGGACGCTAGCCAGAAATGACGACATTAGCCATGCCTAGTTAGTCACACTCCAGCGGATAATAAAGCGCTTCGCATAACAGAAAGGTGCGTTTACCTGGGTTGCCGACGCCGATGGTATCGCCCAGAGACACTTCGTAGCAGCCCATCTCGAACATCCTCAGAGCGACAGCCGCGACGGCGGAGGGCTCCACGGGGCCTTGGTATGGACAGCCGAGCACGCATGACACATATCTGCAGCTCGGCAACACAGCAGAAGGAATTCGCCCAGATGATCAATTTAGCCGGATAAAAAACGCGAGCCAATGCAGTCGTACCCGCGGACTGGAATCCCCAAACTTTTCGCTTTCTCGCAGACCGGACGGAAACGTTCCAAGCTTTCCTCGATCGAGCAGTTGATGTTCTTCTGGCTAAACGCTTCGGAGGCCGCTCCGAAGATCGCTACCTCGTGCGCTCCGGCCGCAACCGCACTCTCAAAGCCCTGTACAAACGTTCATGCCTCGTCTCGTCAGTAAAGGTTGCAGCGTGACCGCCCAGGCGGCGGCTCGAGCTACGCTTTAACTGGGTGTTTACCTTCAGGTTTGGGGTGAGAACAGGGTAGAGCACCCCTTCCTTGCGCGAGATGCTCTTCAGAACGTCGGAATTGTCGGCCATCTTCATCCATTTGTCAACACATCCGCCGTCACGTCTCAGCCAACAGGTTCAATACAAAGTTCAACTGCGAGCACTACCGTTACCTGCGGGACCCACTTGGGCGACACGAAGGACGTCGCTTCGACGGCGGACAACCCCGTTTCGGACAGCAAGTTGATGAGCTTCACCTTGTCCTGTGTCGACACCTGCGTCTTCTCATTCTGTTCCACCTCAGCAACAACCGAAAAGCGTCGCCCGCCATCAGAAACACACACGATCCTAACCCAGACATACCGCGCTGCTCGGATCGTGGCGTTACTGCAGCGTAGACTACTGCGCTTCTCTTGTTCATCGCCACCAAACGCACCTGCAGCCCGTCGCGCGGCCCCACTTCCACGATCTTGACGAAACGCGGGTAGCCCGCGCTGGCACCGACCGTCGCCATCGTCTTCGTCTGCGAGTTCCGCATCCCGACAGTCACCAACTGCCGCCCGCGCGCCACCAGATTCGCCACCTGCAGCTTCATGATCCAGCGCGGGTTCTGTTCTGGCAGCGCGGGCTTGCTTCCTCCGCGTCTGATGACCGTCACTCCTCCGCAGACCGTACTTCAACTCTCATCCGTATCCGGCGCTCCGTATACTTCTTCCGTATACGACGGCTTCAGAATTACCCAAAATAAGTAAAGAACGCGGTTAGGGGCACGTTTCAACCCTGTTGGTTCGCGGCCACCCAAAATCGGTTTTCTTTTGGGTCGCGCGTTGCGCTCTGCCTTGTCGGCCAGTCACGTAATTGGGCTCTTTGCGTTTGTATGCGGCATACAATTCCCAAGTGCTTTCGGCTGGAAGCGTGAAACGACATCAAGGTGCCTTCACTCACGAATATTACAGGAGCACAGGACGCAGCCGCCGCTTTCTCCCGCTAGATCAGACCGAAGCGGGCGCTCTGTATACGTCTGCCTGGCCCCTACACACACACCCGGAGGCTAGACAGGTATGGTGACCTCGTTAGCGGCCCAGCTGCAGCAGCTGCGTGAGGCTGGCGCCGGCAGCAAGCAGAAGACCGACACCTTCCTGTACGACCCGCGTGAGGCGGCGCGTATCGACGATGAGACGCTGTACAACCTGGCGTGGAACGGACTGCTGGAGCTCAAGCAGCTGGACGCGCGTTTCGAGGAGCTGGACGCGGATGCGGGCGTCGCGAAGCTGTTCAGTCGCCAGCGGATCCGTTTCCACCGATCGCAGATTACCAAACAGGAAGAACCCGAACTCAACGCGGCAATCCACAAGGTGCTGGACGCGCTTAGCGCGTATTTCCTCCTGGGCGCAACGCATAAAGTGCTCGAGTTCCTCGTGCGTCGCTACGAGATCCACCGCTACAATGTGGACGGCGTCATGGCGGCCATCGTGAGCTTCCACGAGAGCTCGTGGTTCGTGCGCATGGTGCGCATTCTCCACATCCACAACACGCGATGGGAGTTCCTGCTGTCGGTGAAGACGCAGGGGACGCCACTATTGCGTGCCGCGCTGGTGCAACGCGCGCTTGACGAGTCTTCGGTCATCGAGTTCGTGTTTACGGCCGCCACGCGCATCGGCTCCAGCAACCCGAAGCTCATTTCTCTGTACACACTGGTGGTGTTGCAGATGCTGGAGCAGACGAAAGTGCGGGAAGAAATGCTGCGTTGGCTAATCCCACAGCTTCTCACGGCGCTCAAAGCCACGAGTTTCCCGGAGCTGCAGTCGTCCGCCTATATGGTCGTCACCAAGCTGGCGTCCAAGGCGATTCTGACCGAGAAAGTGGTGGACACGACGGTGAAATCCCTCGTAAAGTACGCACAGCCCGGTGCCCAGATGAACGCGCTGCTGTGCGTCATCTTCCTGGCGCAGACCCAGCCATCCTTCCGTCTGTCCGCGAGTGCTGGCAAGCACGTGGTCCACATGGAGAACGCCGCCGACTTCTTGCGAGATGCTGCTTCCAGCTACGAGTCCGCTAAGTTCGTACAGCTATTGACCGCTTTCCTGGCCGAACACATGGCGTCTACAGACGACGAGTACTCCCAGTTGCTGACGGCGCTTGTGGAGAGCTTGCCCGTACTTAATGAGTTCATGGACGAGCTGGTGCAGACGCTATTGACCCAGGCCAAGGAGGAGAACTTCGCGCTTGATAGCGGTCGTGGACAGGCCATTTCGCAGGTTCTTGTGGCGCTGAGCAAGAAGAATGCGGCTAAGGTGGACGCGGCAGTCAACAGTCTGCTGGCTAAGCAAGAGAAGAAGAGCAAGAAGGACAAACAACTCAACAACTTCCTGACCAAAACCTTCGAGAACGTGGCCAACTCGGCGCATTTCCTGCCTTCGCATACCGACGCCAACACGTCGTTGGCACTGGCGCTGGACCATCCGACGGAGCGCATTCGCTACCAAGCGCTGGTGTCTCTAGCGAAGCAGCACGGGGCGAATGAAGCGGCAGCGACGACGGGCAAGGACCAGGTGCTCACGAGCGGCAACGTGCTGCTTCGTCGCCTACTGGATGACAGCGAACGTATCACGAAGTTCATGGTGACCAGCTCGTTGAGCGACCTCATGCTGAGTCTCTGCTCCAAGAAGAAGATGTTCGAGACGATCGTGCAGGCTGTGCACAAGTGGTCTGCGCGTGGGAAAGCGTCAGTGGTGGAGGCTGTGGCTGTGTTTACGTTGGAGAGCTTCCGCAAGTCAGCGGCCGGCTCTGACTTCGATGAGAAGTTCTTGACGTTGTTCGTGTCGCTGGCCGTTGCTGATCGTGGCTCAAAGAAGGTGGGAGCAGTGTCCATTGACTTGATTTGGAGCTGGATCGCAACACTCGACCATGCCTTGAGTGTGGGAGTCAGCAAAGCGTCCAAGAAGGACAGCAAGACGCTTGCTGACTTGGCTGAGAACTTCGGTTGCGTGTTAGCTGACGATGTTCCGGGCCTGCTGCCGAGCTGCTTGCGGTGGTCACAAGCGACGGACTTGAACGAGAAGCCGCTGACTGAGTTCCTCATCCAGACGTTGTCGTCTGCCCGCACGCAGTTGGCAGCCAAGAAGAGCAGCAAGAAGACGAAGGAGCAGCAGGCGTCGCTGGACCAATCGTTCCGATTCATCCTCAAGAAGGAGTTTGTGTCGCTCTGTGAACAGAATCCGTCGGAGACGCAAACGCCTCGAGCTGTGAACGTCGCCTCCAAGCTGGCGGATGTGGCGTTCGACGTCTTTGCCGTGTCCCGCGATGAGTTCGATGCGTGTGTGGCCACACTCCTGCAGTCTCCGACCCCCATATTTATTCACATCCAAGGCTGCTTGCTGGAGTTGTTTAACGGACACTTGGAGACGGAGTTGCTGCCCACAATGGCGCGATTGGTCACGGCCTCGCCAGCCGCCCACGACGTCATGAATGTGTTGGCCAAGACTCGTTCGCTCGACATCATCTCGGCGGTTCTCGAAGGGTTTTCGTACTTGGAGTCGGGCGATGAGCTGCAGCAACTGGTCCACGTCGTGCCGGTCGTTCTTGTGGCTCTTGCAGACAGCAGCAAGACGGTGCGTCAAGCTGCGGTAACCTGTTTGACCCGCTGGCTGGAGGCTTGTGGCGATGCGGTGCGCTCCTCCAAGTCTACGGACCTCAAGGTGCTGCAGAAGGCGTCTGCGTTCTTCCTCAAGGCCAAGCAGGACATGCTGATGGACGCGAACGCCGTGACTGTGCTGTGCGGCTCGTACGGCTCGCAAGCTGGCAGCGCAGCCTTCTATCAGCTGTTGATGACCTTCGTGTCTTCCGCTAGTAACGACGAGATGGGCATCGCGGTGAAGCTGCTGGAACTGCTGACGCCAGTCAAAGAGACGTCGTTCTGGGCGCAGTCCGTGGACTTTTTCCACCAAGCACTGGCTGGCTGCTCGGCATCTGCGGCTGGTAGCAGCACGACCAAACTGCTGACCGGTTTCCTCGGTCACTACTTGGATACTGAGGTCGCTGTGACCACGACGAAGCACAAGCAGCCCGTCGTCTCGAAGGAGTTCCTGGACGTCTTATTGGCAGTCCTGCGGGCTGATAAGGACGCGGTCGTCCGGCTTCAGAAGCTGCAGCTCTTCGCGTTGACCCACCTGTCATCCGGTTTCTACGAAGCTCTGGATGATGTGTCTCGTCACGTGTTGGTGGACAAGCTGCTGCGTCTGCTGATGGCGGCGGACGAAGCGGTGGCCACGAAGCTCATCCAGTGCCTGAATGCTCTGCCGCTGACCTACGGCATCTTCATCCGCCTGTTGGAAGAAGAGATCGCGGCGTCCAAGGCGACGAAGACGGCTGATTTCCAGGCGTTGAGCTGCATCCTCGAGGTGCTGGTCATCAAGGTAGACAGCGCTGCGAGCTACGAAGAGCCACAAACGGCCGTGAGCAAGCTACTCAAGACGCTGTGCGATGTTCTCGCGCTCTTCTGCAGCCCCAAGCACGAAACCGCCGTGTCGGAGTACGTCCTTCAGGTGCTTTTCAGTTGTTTGCGTCGGGTCTGTGAGGTCAGCTCTTCGTCTTCGAGGATGGCCAACGGGAGTCCAGTGAAGACTGGGAAGCACACCGTCGCCAACGTGGAGCCTGAGCTGCTTGTGAAGCACACGCTGGCGTGTCTGGGCCGCACGTCGTCGCCTCAGACTCGCAATGAAGCTCTGCTGTTCATCAGTTCGCTGGTGAATCTGCATCCGGCGAGTGTGCTCTCGTCCTTGGAGAAGATCCTGAGCTTCGTGAGCACGGGGTCGATCCGTCAGGAGGACGAATACTCGTTCCACGTGCTCGAGACCATCATCAAGGCGGTGGTGCCGCACATCGTGGCCACAAAGCAGCAGGGCGCCGAGCTGCTGATCACTCCGCAGCGATTCATCGGTCTGTTCGTGGACGCCTTCGAGCAGATCCCCAAGAGCAAGCGCGGTCCTCTATTCGAGGTGCTGGTGGCTTCCTTAGGCAGTGAACTGCTCCCTTACTGCGTCGTGGCTCTGCTTCAACGCGCCGCCATCGAAGAGGACACGGATGTGCAGCGCGAACGCGTCCAATTCGCCCACAACCTGTGCTTCACCTTCGATTGCGCCGTCCAAGTGTCGTCGCTGGTGATGGTGCTGCGTATGGCTCGCGATCTGCTGCCGTATGTGATGGAGGACTCGGACACGGACACGGACGAGATGGACGACGATGACGAAGGCGACGACGCCGCCTACGAGCGGTTCGCACTGGCTGAGCAGCTGGCGACCTCGAAACCGCTGTCTCGTGCGTTCAACTCCATCTTGGTGACGTTCGTGACGGCGCATCTGCGTGCTCGGGAGCTGCACCACAAGATCTTGAGCTATGAGAGTCGTCGTGATCAGGCCAAGGCTGAAGAGGACGACGACGAAGAAGAAGGCGACCAGCTGCAGCACAATTACCTGATGCTGGCTCAAGTAGTGCTGCTCTACTTTCGCCGCGTGGCTCGGGAGCAGTCTTTGCGGGACGACGAAGGCAGCTTCTGGACGGGCTTGGCCACGGAATCCATCGAGATCTTGGGCGCGTTGCAGCAACTGCTGTCCACGCCGGGGTTCGTGGCGGTCATCAGCGAACTGCTGCACCACGACAACAGTTTGGTGCGCAAGAAGGCCATGCAGCTCTTCAACGAGCGGCTGCAGGAGGAGCGCGACTCGCTCACATCGGGCGAAGAGCTGCTGTTCGTGGACATGCTGGACGAACTGGATGCCATCCTGCAGAACGTGGACGGCGCAGAGAACAGCGTCAACATCCAGACGGCGCTGCTGAGTGTGGACATCTTGGCTCGCAACTTCGCGGCCGAACACAGCAAGCGCTTTCAATTGGTCTTGCCGACGGTCGTTAAGTTCGTAGACCTGGACATCGCCAAGGCGTCTCCTACTGCGCTGCATCTCTTCGGCTGTGGCTTCGTGAGTCTCTCGTCCATCTGTCGGGCAGTGGGCACGCTCGTGTTCCCGCTGCTGCCCAAGTTCTTCCCGCGACTGCTAACTGGCATTGAGTTCTGCTCGTCGACTGGCAGCCACGGTGTTGGCGGCATGAAGACGGTGCTGCAGTGTCTCTTGGCGTCGCTCGAGGTGTTCACGGACAAGATCCCGCAGTTCCTGGCGCCGTATCTGCCTGCGATCCTGCGTGCCTTGCTGACGCCGTCGCTGCTGTCGAAGTCTCCGACCAATGCGCAAGTGCTACTCTCGGTGGACTGCTGTCTGCTGAATCTCTGCAACCACGTGGAGCTGCGCCAGCTGCTGCCCACGCTCTTCGGCGCCTACGACCACGCCCTGAGCCAGGGCAGCGACGCCAGTGTCACGCGGTTGTTCTCGGTCGTGAGCACGGTCGTGAGCGAGCTGGACTCGACGGCGTTGCGCCAGCATCTGCCAGCCTTCGCGCGGTTCTTCGTCACGGCGCTGGACGCTCGACGCGTGCATGCGACCAAGCTGCAGGACCTGGACGCCGTGGAGGACGAGGTGCTCGAGTGTCTGGTGCAGTTCATCCTCAAGCTCAGCGAGAAGCAGCTCAAGCCGCTGTTCCTCAAGGTGTGCGAGTGGGCTCAGGCTCGCGTCGGAGGAGCTGGTAAGGCGGGCGACATTTCGCGTCGCATCGTGTTCTTCAAGCTTGTGGTGAAGCTGTCGGAGCGTCTGCGCGGCATCTTCGTGCCGTACTACGCGCACATCCTCGAGTTCCTGACCGCCGCCTTGCGTGAAAGTCGAGCCGTGCTGATCCAGAGGCCGCCACGTTCGTCGGAAGCGGAGGCTGAGAGCTCCGACGAGGAGGACGACGACTTCTTCGCGGAGGAGGACGACCGACCCACCAAGAAGGCCAAGCTGACTTCTTCCACAACGACGTCGAGCTTGACGGTCATGGCCGACCGCGAACGCAACGTGTTGCTACTGCGGTCGGCCGTTCGGGCGTTGGACGGCTGCTTCGTGCACGACAGCGACGGGTTCATGGAGAAGGAGCGCTTCGACGTGGTGCTGACGCCGCTGGTGGACGTGCTGGACGTGCTGCAGCACGACGGATCGCTGCGCTCGTTCGTGCTGGAGAGCGTGACTCCGTGTCTGGCCAACCTGGCGTGGGCTGCCAAGAGCGACCTGCTCTGGAAGCCGCTGCACTACGCAGTGCTCATGAAGTCGCGCGGCGACTGTGCGGCCGTGCGGCTGGCGGCTCTGGTGGCCGTGGAGAAGTGCTACCAGGTCATTGGCGACGAGTTCTTGGCCATGCTGCCGGAGAGCATCCCGTTCCTGGCCGAACTCATGGAGGACACGGACGCAGAGGTGGAGCAGACGTGTCACCGCGTGATCAAGCAGATCGAGGACATCTCGGGCGAGTCCCTGGACCAGTACCTCACGTCCTAAGCACTCCAAGCTCCGGGCCATTAGATAGCAACACTAGCCAATAGACGCCGCACGCACCTCCTTCGTCAGCCAGCCAGTCAGTCAGTCAGTCAGCTGCTGGTTTTTGCATTCCCCCAGCTAATCAGATGTAGATGATACTTCGTACGCATGCTGAATGTCTTCCAAGTCGCTGTATTTCTTGTCCTGAAGCTCTTGGAATGCGAGATCGCCATCTTCCAGGCGAAACAAGCTGCTAAACCACACAGACGGCGTCAACTCCGTTCCAAGAGCTCCTTCGACACCTCAACGAACGCTGCAGAATGAGAACAAGATGAAAGCAATACACAATTGCACGCAAGAAAAGAAAGACAGCAGCACCTCGAGCTCGAGAGGCAACGGAAGCCAACAGCCCGTCAGTTGGTCTGGATCGAGGCGAAGAGCGGGCAACAGGACCAGCAGGTCAATCAGCGAGAGCGCAGGACGGCGATCATGTGGTCGCCCTTGTAGCCCAGCTGGCGCGCTACCTGGCCCGGGGGTATGATAAATACTTTGAACCCCTGGTCCTCCATCTCCATGGCGATACCGGCGCGCGCGTGGTTGTTCTTGCCCTGCACGAGGTAGTCGCGGAACGCATGGTAGCCGCTGGTGTCCGCCATCGTCTGAGGCCGCAGCTCGTACACCACGCGCTGTACCCCATGCCGATCCAGCTGCAAGAACTCGTGCGCGTTCTTCAAGTGCGGTAGCTGCACCACGTCCAGAGACGGCGGCCTGATCAAGCAACACATCATCAAGCAACACATCGACCGCAACGTGAGTTTCGCCCATCAGATCGCTCTCTTCCTCCAAGGTCTTGCGCTTCCCCCTCTTCTACTTCGCTTACTTTTGGCGACGGAGTCCGACCGACATCGACGAGGCCATGCAGCGGCACTTGCGTCTCCCGCTGCGGTTCAGATCGAAGGTCCATTCGCCTGGACCCTGAAAACAGCAACAACAAAGAGATACGCGCGTCAGCAACATCCAGAAACAGCAAGCTAGAGTCAACTTCGTACCGCGTCCGGGTAAATCCCGCGGGGCTCCATCATGCGAGGGCTATCCGGGAACGGACCGTTGAACGGGCGCTTCATATTGTCCGGCGGTGGCCCGCCACGGTCCCAACTGCGGTCTCGTTTGCGCATCATGTCGGCGGACGGCGGCCGGTTCGGACTGCGGCTTCGACTGCGCCCTCGAGGCGGGAACATCATCGGCGGGCCGTCACGTCGAGGCGAACCACGTCCACCATTCATTGGAGGAGGAGGGCCTCGGTCGTCGAAGCGGCGATCAAAGCCGCCACCTCCGCGTGGCGGACTGTTCGGTCGTCCCATTGGCGGAGGACCTCGGCCTCGTCCAAAATCGTCAAATGGTGGCGGTCCGTCGGGTCCACGACCGCCAAAGCCGCCACGTGGAGGACTTCCTGGGCCAAGCCGACGATCCGGTGGGAAGTCAAAGCGTCCATTGCCGTTGCCGTTGCCGTAGCGTGGGGGGCTCCGCGGAGCCATGGGACCTCCGGGAGGTCCTCCGTTCCTCGGTAGACTGCGACTGCGACTACGACGTGGTCCGCCAGGGCCACGACCACCCATCATGCCGCCACGTGGGGGACTGCCTCGTCCTGACCCCGGCCCATCACGGAAGTCTCTCGGCGGACCTCGACCTGGACTTAGAGGTGGTCCACGTCGGAAATCATCGCGACGATCCATTGGAGGTGGCGAGCGGCCACGCCAACCGTTCCCGGCACCTGGAGGCCCGTCGAACCGGCCACGAGGACTCCCACGTCCACCATTAGGGGGCCCATTGAAGCCACGAGGACTGCCACGTCCACCATCAGGCGGTCCATTGAAGCCACGAGGACTGCCACGTCCACCATCCGGCGGTCCATTGAGGCCGCGTCCACCTGGAGGGCCGCCAAAGCGTCCATTATCTCTTGGAGGTCCGCCAAAGCGTCCGTTATCTCTCGGAGGTCCGTCAAAGCGTCCGTTATCTCTCGGAGGAGGTCCGTCAAAGCGTCCATTGCCTGGTGGAGGGCCATCGAACCGCCCGCCTCGAGGACTGCCGGGTCCCCCAAACGGCGGACCGCGTCTTGGAGATGGCGATCTCGGTCGTCCACCTCCGTTCATCCCGTTGGGTGGGCCATTGCGGCTTCGACTGCGACTGCGGCTCCGACCACGCGGCGGCATGGGGGGTCCTCGACCTCCCATCATTCTGGGGGAAGAGCGCTCCATCTCCCGTCCGTTGTTGATCATCCGCACGGGCGTCCCGCTACGCATAGCAGCGAACTGATTCGAAGACGGCGGAGATGGCGACGACGGAGCGGGAGCACGCGCGCGTTCGAAGGCAGCAGCAGACGGTGACGAAGGCGACGCAGAGCAACCAGCAGAAGAGGACGAGGCCGTTAGTTTACGATCAGAGGGAGACGCAGGTGCCGGAGCCGCCGCCGCCGCTGCCGGAGCCATTGGAGCTGCCGCGACTGGCTCCGGCTCGCTCTGGGGCTCCCCGTCGCCCTTGCTGGTCGTGACGGAAGCGGCAGCGGCGCCGTCGACTTGGATATTGGCACAGGCAGACTCATTCTCGGTACTGACCACTTCGCCAGCTTCCAGCTCTTGTGCATCTGAGCCGCAGCGTCATTCAACGAAGCCACATCCCCCCGTAACATACAGCGATCTAGTCAATCTCTTGGCACGGCACCCCAGCAGCGCTAACGGGACGTACCGGTGGAGTTGGAGATCTCCTGCATCTTGGCGCTTGGAGGCGTAGACAGCGCGTTCTGGGGCGACGGAGCCGCCTCGGAAGACGGCAGCGCGTTGTGCTTGATGTTGAGGTACTGCTCGTAGATGGCGGCGCCGTTGCCGCGCCGTGCCTTGGGCTTGGAGGCGCCTCCGTTGGCAGCGGCCGTGTCCCCGCCCTCCATTTCCACCAAGTCGGAAAGAGATTTATGCNCCCCCCCCCCCCCATCAGTTCCTTTCTTTGCGCTGTAAGAGATCCCGTCCGTCAACCAAGATATTTTGAGCTTATGTTGAATTGTACTAAACCAAATATATGAAAAATAACAGGTTTTATGATTCGTACAGGGAAAGCTGCAGCAGTTATTGCTGATAATCATTTTCGAACTGCAACTTATTTGATTGGGCGGGGTTTGGAAATGTCGGAATAACGAAAAATTTACCCACTCAGACCCACCATATATCCCACATCATCATCTGGTACACCAAGTGGCACGCAAATCAAAAGGGGGATGCGCTCAGATCTCGTCGGCGGATTAGTGTACAGGTTCACCCATCTCTGATTTGACCAACAGCGTGCACGTCAACGTCCACGTCATTCGCTCGCTGCCTCCGCCCCTGCAGCTTCTCACCCCCCCAGCAACATATCCGCCGTCTTCCCACACGTCAGACGCTCGCATTCCGCCATTCGCGAGCTCCTAGCTCCTCGTACAAGCTGCGCAACACGCACTTCAAGACATGGTCTCTATCGGCACACGCTCCCCGGTATACGGGCGACACGGCATGGTGGCGTGTTCGCAGCCTCTAGCAGCCGAGATCGGACTGCGCGTACTTAAGCAAGGCGGCAACGCGGTTGACGCCGCCATCGCCATTGCGGCTGCGCTCAACGTGACGGAGCCGTGCTCTACGGGCGTGGGCGGCGACTGCTTCCTGCTCTTCTTCGACGCCACGACCAAGCAAGTCCGGGGTCTCAACGGCAGCGGGCGCAGTCCAGCGGCGCTCACGCGCGATCAGGCTCTGTCCGACCTCGGAGCCGATGCTTTGCGTATCCCTAGCGGCCATGGCCACGCCGTGACTGTGCCGGGTACTGTGGCGGGGTGGGTGGACGCTGTGGAAGCCTGGGGAACACTGGCGATGGCCGAAGTTCTGGCTCCAGCCATCGCATTGGCGCGTGAGGGCTTCCCGGTGAGTCCACTGACTGCTGCGAGCTGGCAGCGTGGCAAGACGCAGCTACTGCGTGGTCCCCATGCTGCGGAACTACTGACTGCCGAGGGCGAGGCTCCCAAAGCCGGCCAGATCTTCGCGAACCCAAACTTGGCAGCATGTTTCGAGAAAGTGGCGAAGCGGGGGAAGGCCGCGTTCTATGAGGACGGGCGTATTGCGCGTGCCATTGTGGAGATGGTGACGTCTCAAGGAGGCGTCATGACGCTCGAAGACCTGAAAGCGCACACATCTACGTTCGTGACGCCGATCAGCACGCGGTTCCAAGGCGTGGACGTCCACGAGATCCCTCCCAACGGACAAGGCATCACAGCGTTGCTGGCACTCAACATCCTGTCGCAACTCGCGAAGGACTCGCCCCTTCCAGCGCAAGGTAGTGCCGATGAGCTGCATCTGCAGATCGAGGCACTTCGACTGGCTTTTGCGGATGCCAAGTGGTTCGTGAGCGACATGGAGCACAACACGACCATGCCAGTCAAGGAACTGCTGAGCGAAGGCTATGCTCAGCAACGTGCGGCTCTTGTGGACCGCCAGAAGGCGGCAGTGGACCCGAAACGTGGCAGTCCCGAGCTCAGCTGCGATACTGTGAGCTTCCAGGTCGTGGATGCCCAAGGCAACGCCGTGTCCATGGTCAACAGCAATTACGAAGGCTTCGGCACGGGTCTGGTGCCTAAAGGCTGCGGGTTTACACTGCAGAATCGAGGCTGTAACTTTGAACTGCATGGCTCGGAAGTCGGTCATCCGAACGCCTTGGCTCCGAACAAGCGGCCGTACCACACGATCATCCCGGGCCTCTCGACCTTCGCGGATTCAGGCGAGCTGCACTCGAGTTTCTCGGTGATGGGTGGCTTCATGCAGCCCCAAGGCCACGTTCAGGTGCTGAGTCACCTGCTGCTGCATGGGATGAACCCGCAGGAGGCGCTGGATGCTCCGCGCTTCTCGATCGACGTGGATCGCCCCACGAAGCCTGGCACTAGCGAAGGAGGCAGCACGGTTCTGGTGGAGACGGCGCTTGGCGCCGACGTCATCGAGGCTCTGCGTAGCCAGTTCGGACACAAGATTCGCGAGGTGGAAGGGCTCAAGCGCTCGACCTTCGGCCGTGGCCAGATCATCCTGCGTGATCCAGAGTCTGGCGTGCTCTGCGCCGGCTCCGATGGTCGCGCTGATGGCTGTGCCATGGGTTGGTAAGGCAGAAAGGCAACAGCTAGAGCGAGAGCGAGAGCGAAAGAAAGCCAATGGTGGTGACGTGAATGGATGTGGAGAGTTCGCTTTTGGCTTCTTCATATGGTCCAATGGGGCACTCTGCCTTGGTCCCAGTCTGTTTGACGTGTCATGATAGCTATCAAACTCTCTGACGAAGCCTCTTCCAGTCAATATATGGTGGTGGCTCGTCTTGTCGATGGTGGTGATAGCAAGCGGCTCGAGGGCGGCCGCCAACAGGAGCAGGTTGGAGCACTGCCATCACCACATCTTGTGGCATGCCAAATTATGGCGGTAATCAATTCCACCGCTCTTTTATCCAATCAAACATCACCAATGTACTTTTCATCCAATGAGATCGCTACACCTCCGTCTGCTTCTTCGATTTCTCTCACTTCCGTTTGACACAGCAGCAAGGAAGAAGCGAGGCTTGCGCTCGCTCTTGACGGCCGGCGCCATCACATCTCCGACGGCAGCATGGGCGGCGTGTTCTCATCGAAGAACAAACAGCATTCCGCGTCGACGGCCGGCGCTGGTAGCGGCCCCGCGGCGAGTGGCGTGAAGTCGCAGGTCACTTCCAAGGACAAAGCCATCTTGGACCTCAAGAATGCGCGCGATCGGCTCAAGAAGTACCAGACGCGACTCGATATCGAGGCCAACCAGCTGCATGAGAGCGCCAAGCGACTGCTCAAGGCGGACAAAAGGGTAATGCTGCCTATAGGGAACTGATTGATGTGGAGGAGTTGTCAAAGCCGGATCCGCTGGCTGCTAGGCTGACCTGAGCTCTTGGATGTCGCCGCTCTTCTTGTGGTGTTAGGACCACGCAAAACTTGCGCTGAAGCTGAAGAAGTTCAAGGAGCAGCAGATGAAACAGGCAGACGAGCATCTGATCCAAGTGTTGGGGATGCTGGACACGGTGGAGTGGGAGACGCAGCAGCTGCAGGTCTTTGAAGGGCTGAAGGCCGGCAACTCCATCCTGAACGCCATCCACAAGGTCAGCGCTCAGAACCCCCTATTTTGCCGTGGTGGTTTTCTGTGTCGGAGTGATTGATCCCTCGTTGGTGCACCAACCGTTGAACAGGAAATGACCGTGGAGGCTGTCGAAGACCTCATGCTCGAGACAGAAGAAGCACAAGAAACAGCCAATGTACGTCACGTCGCCATTGATGGGCGCTCTGAGCCAGCGGAACTCTGATAGTGCGTGTTTGTGACTGTTTTCCTATCTTGTCCTGACGTTTCTACACAACAGGAGATCAGCCGGCTCATTGGCGGCAGTCTGACGGTTGAGGATGAAGACGCCGTGCTGAGCGAGCTTGCCGAAATTGAGAAGCAAGAAGCGGAGAGCCTCGCCGCCGTGCTGCCCGAAGCGCCTACCACGGCACTCGAGACAGGTATGTCGGCCTCTTCTCCGCTCTTTGTGCACGTTGATCTGCTCGATCCGATGATCTGATGCTTCACCATGCGATTTCAAACAGCGGGTGTGTCGGTAGAGATCGCATCAGCGGTTCCAGCAACACCAGTAGAGGCCACGAGACCCAAGTCTCGAAGCGTCCAAAAGAAAGAGGCGGTGGCAATTTTAGGCTGAGGCAGTTCCCACCAACCGACCGACAGCGCAGATACCGCGGGGAAGAGCCTGGAGTCCCACGCATATCATCCAGGAACTTGTGCATCCTCACCGCTCGCATCCAGTAGATGGATCGGCTTTGATGGTCGTGGGAAGAATGAAGCCATATCAGGCAATGAACTTGTTATCCACATCACCGACCACCTAAATTAGCGTTTGACACCCAAATTTCTAGCTCGATCCTGCCTACTTTCGCGTACCGCAGGAGCAGTCTGAACGGGAAAGGCATTCGTATCCTAAAATAGTGTGTCAACGGACCCTGCTGCTTTGCACCCACGGCCCACCTGTTGGACCTCCAGGCAAAATCATATCGCAGCAGCTGTCTGCATTCGGCAAAGCTCTCCCTCCTGCAGCTCTCTCCCTTTGTCGTCGCCTCCCCGCCAAGCCGGCCGCCGCCAGAGACCGGAGTCCACCCCTCGCTTTACGCATTGCCGCAATTCCCGGCTTCCCACGTGACCTGTGGGCCGAGCTTGAGCGCCGTCTTCATCTACATGGACATCGCTACCACTTCCAGCATGGCGGCTACGAGCGAGTGCGAGTTCTTCACGCCGTGGTGCGACCCGGCCTCCTTCTGGGCGTATCTGTGCATGTCGATGCTGCTGATCTTCGCTGCCGGCATGATGGCAGGTCTCACCATGGGACTCTTGTCGCTGGACATGCTCAACATGCGCATCCTCGAGATGGAAGGCTCGGAGCAGGAGAAGAAGTACGCCAAGCAGGTGCTGCCTGTGCTATCGCAGCACCACTTCCTGCTCGTCACGTTGTTGGTGGTCAACGCCAGTGCCAATGAAGCGTTGCCCATTTTCCTCAACAAGCTGGTGCCTGAAGCTGTGTCCATCCTGCTGTCCGTAACGTGCGTGCTGCTTTTCGGCGAGATCATCCCGTCCGCCCTCTTCACGGGACCCAACCAGCTCCGCATCGCCGCCATGCTCTGTCCCGCCGTGCGTGTGCTTATGGTGGTCGCGTGTCCTATCGCTTACCCGATCAGCCGTGTGCTGGACATGTGGCTTGGCGCCGATCACGATCCAGCGCAGTACAAGCGAAAAGAGATCAAGGCGCTCGTGACGCTGCAGCGGGAGAACGACGTGGCTCGTCGCCAGTTCATCGACCACATGCGCGAGTCACAAATCGGGATTCCTTCACATCCGACCACCGCGATGACGGCGATCTCGGTGCTCGGGGAGAAGCAACCGCTGCTGACGCCACGCTCGCTGTACGAGGATTCGGCGCAAGGCACGAGATTGCACGTGGATGAGGTCACCATCATCCACGGAGCGCTAGATTTGGCCTCCAAGACGGTCGCTGAGGTCATGATCTCCATGGATGACGTGTACATGTTGGAGCTGGACACGGAGTTGTCTCCGGACATGCTTGCCAGCGTGTTGGCTTCAGGACATAGTCGCATTCCCGTGTTCGAAAAGCACAAGTCCAACATTGTTGGTCTGTTGCTGGTCAAGAAACTCATCGTGCTGGACCCGGACGACCGTCGCCCCATTCGAGACCTTGTGCTGCGGAAACCCATCCTGGTTTCACCCACCGAGTCCTGCTATTCCATCCTGAACGAGTTCCAGAAGGGTCGATCGCATATCGCACTCGTTACCAAGGACGTTGAGCTGGTGATGCGTTGCTGGCACTTGGAGCAGGATATCCCGGAGACTGTCGAGTTCGTGGGCATCGTGACGATCGAGGACGTGATCGAGGAGCTCATCCAGGAGGAGATCGAGGACGAGAGCGACGTGTACGTACATGACATCGTGGATTACTGGCAGGCGCGCTATCGCAAAGCTGTCAAGGGAACGGGCACCAGCTTCGTAAAAAAGCGCCTCCGCCTGCTCGCAGACCGCGCGCGTCGCCGTGTGAAGGTCCGTCGCTCCAAGCAGGCGGCGGAGGCGGTCAAGAGCAAGGCAACCGCCGCCATCCCGCAGCTAGACGCGCCCATCGAGGTCAAGGTGATCTCGGAGACGACCCCTCTCTTCCCGAAGGCGTGAGGGAGAAGTATAACCGCGACTTGATGCGTAACCACTGCGATCCAGTGTAACCAGGTTGGAACTTCCTTGCACAACGGATTGGATCGTGCTAGCACAACGCAAAAAGCAAACAATATCCAGCTTTTTTTGCAGGATGCATTTTGAATTTGCCAGTTCGAGTGGCGGTGGCAATTGCCTCGATTGCAAGATTGTCATTCATCATAGGGACATGATTGGAATGCGTGTCAATTGGAGGTGAAGATATCCATCTGACAGAGGGAGCGGGAGACTCGACATATGCGGACACCTCTCTATGCCGCCGACGAGCACCATTGAGATTGGCGCAGGGATAATTGGCTACGGGAGGCGCGACTTTTGAACTCCAACTGGGCGGGAGCGGCTTTTTGGTGGTGGTACGTGCTGTTGCATGAGCGATCATATCCAAAAACGCGCGGGTTTGTTGGGTGCGTGAGCCTGCATCCACCCAAGCGACACGATGGGCAGATAAGTCGTTCGTTGTGACCCCGGCACAAATTAAATCGTGATGACGCCGCGAATCTCAAGATTAAATCTCAATCACCTCTTTTGCCGCATGTGATCTGCTTTTCACTCACCAATACAGATCACAGGTTTTCAGGTTTTGCAGGAAATTCGCCAAGCATTTTGTGTCGCACTTCGTTGGATATTTCTAGATTCTCAGGTTATTACTTCCTCCAGGAGGTATAGCAGCTGTGACGCCGATACAAACGCTGAGATCAATCTGCGTGTACCCATACACTAATCACGAAAGCTGTGACAAAAAGTCAACAGAATCTTCAAACGGGAATGAAGGATCACACCGTCTCAACTGTGTTTCGCCAGTTTGTCCTCCCCATTACCTGTCACACTCGCTAGATTCTGATCTGCCAACTCCATCCATTCAGATCATTTTGCTAATCCTCTTGACTCTCATACCAAACTTCTCTCGAACAACTAATGCAAAACAGTTTTGTGTATCCAATTCATTTAAAAGGATTTTCTACCGCAGTCTTCTGTTAAAGTACAGTTTTGAGGTGGGCCACACCAACGTTCCGACGCACGACACCAACGTCCAGCTGCTGAGGTGGGGCGCATGGACGAAAATCGAAGAGCTCCGCCACCGCCAGAAGCCTTTCACTTCTGGATCTGCGGTCTTCTGCTCAAGCGCTCTTCGGGTTTCCAAGCTCCGCCGTTCCCCCGTCTCGTCGCCCGCAGCCCGCTCCTTCCCGGACAACCACCAAGCGTCTGGTCCTTCCGCGCATGGCAGGCGAAGAATGCGAGTACCTCTCGCCATCATGTGACCCCACGTCATTCTGGACATACCTCTGTGCGTGTCTGCTGCTCATCTGCGCAGCCGGCATGATGGCCGGCCTCACCATGGGGCTGGTCTCTCTCGACATGCTCAACGTGCGAATCCTCGAGATGGAAGGCACGGAGCAAGAGAAGAAGTACGCGCGCAAAGTACGCCCCGTACTGGAGCGTCACCACCTGCTGCTCGTCACGCTGCTGGTCGTGAACGCCAGCGCCAACGAGGCGCTCCCCATTTTCCTGGACAAGCTGGTGCCCGAAGGCGTGTCCATCATCCTCTCGGTCACTTGCGTGCTCATGTTTGGCGAGATCATCCCGTCCGCCGTCTTCACGGGACCCAATCAGCTGCGCATCGCCGCCGCGCTCTGCCCTGCCGTGCGCGTGCTCATGTTTGTCATCTTCCCCATCGCTTATCCGATTAGTAAGCTGCTGGATTGGTGGCTTGGCGCGGATCACGATGCGGCGCAATACAAACGCAATGAGCTCAAGGCACTCGTCGCGCTACAACGTGAAAGCGAAGCTGCTCGCCACAGCTTCACAGGCTCGTACCTGCTTGAATCGTCGCGTAGCAGCAGCGCCAGCAGTCGCAACAGCAATGTGCTCATGTCACCGAACACGGCGCGTCACCAGCCGCTACTCAAGCCTGAGCCAGATGTGATGGAGACGCCGCACCAACGCAAACGCCGCCATCAACATGCGCTGGCGACGGGCACACGCCTCAATGTGGACGAGGTGACCATCATCCATGGCGCGTTGGACCTGTCCTCCAAGACGGTGACTGAGGTCATGATTCCCATGAGCGAGATCTTCATGCTGGAGATCGACACGCTGCTCGACCGCAACACCATGGCCGACATCCTGGCCTCCGGTCATAGTCGGATCCCGGTCTACAAGACCCAGAAGTCCAACATCGTAGGACTGCTACTGGTCAAGAAGCTCATCGTGTTGGATCCGGATGACGCACGCCCGATCCGCGACCTCGTGCTGCGTAAGCCCATCCTCGTGGCGCCCAGTGGGTCTTGCTACTCCATGCTCAACGAGTTCCAGAAGGGTCGTTCCCATATTGCACTCGTCACGAAGGAGACGGAGCTCGTCGCTGCGTGCTGGCGCGACCACCAGCCCATCCCGATGCACGTCGTGTTCGAAGGCATCGTGACCATCGAAGACGTGATTGAGGAGATCATCCAGGAAGAGATCGAGGACGAAAGCGACGTGTATGTGCACGACATCGTGGACTATTGGAACGCTAAAGCACAGCAATCGAAACTTCAAGCCGTGGCGGCCAAGACGTTCGTCACCAAGAAGCTCAAGATGCTTGCAGAGCGTGCGCGTCGTCGTGTCCAGACGCGTCACCAAGCGCAGCAGCTCGCAATGGCGACTACCCCGCCCATCCAGATCACCGTCGTGCCTAGCGACGAATCCCTTGGCCGTGTGGCCTGAGCTGCCTGCTGCTAGCAGCAACAGTCGACGATTCCCTTCCGACGGTCGGATGAGGTTGTTGCCGAGTCTTGAAGACTCAAATGCTGCTTCCTTTACTGCATGAGGTGAGAATTCGTGTGTATTCTAATATATACGCTTTCCACTATCTGTGCGATCGATGTGAGCTCGATCCCTTCACATGTGGCGCTAGTACTCGACCAATTTTCAAACGGAACTTCCTCTCCTTCTCTCTCCCTCTCCCTCGCATCACAACGCGACGTAGTTGCCTTCTACCGGCACACGAAGACGCTCCAGCGGCACCGAAATGGGCGGCAGGTCGTCCGAGAACGAGTGGCGACTCGTCTTGGGCGGGAACAGCTCGTCCGAGAGCGACATGTCGATCACCTCCTGCTTCGAGAGCGAGTCAAGGCCGCACTTGGGCCACACATCCACCGTGATCGACTCGTCCGCCAGGTAGTCCACCAGCACCACCGGCACGCACTGTAGCTCCAGCTGCAGCCCCACGTTGTAGCGGTGGTGGCCATCCAAGATGGCGCCCGTGGCTCGGTCCACAAGCAGCGGTTCCAGGTACGAGTCCCAGCGCAAGGTAGCGCGACGGAGACCATCCACCCGGTCCCAGCTCACCACATGCTCGTGCGCCTTGAGCCAACGCAGCGACGCGAGATGCACTGCCACCTTCTTTGGCTGTCGTTGCGGCCGCGCGTCAAAGCGATACTTGTAAAAGTACGATGTTGGGTCGGCAATGCGGGTCAAGAAGAACTTCTGACGGCGCGCCGCGTCATTGGACAGCAGATCTTCCAGCGTCGCGCTCTTCTGTCTGCAGAAGCTGGACGTCGGGTCGTTCTCCCGAATAGCGTTGAAGAAGTCGGACGGGTCAAACGACGGACGACGGATCAGATCCAGCTGCGTCGACTCGCGGTTGCGATCAATAGACCGCAGGCGTCCGCGGAACAAGCTCTTCGTCACCGACGTTGCCAAGTTCTGAGCCCCGCAGATCAGACGGATCGACACTTGCTGCAGACTTGGCTTGCGGTGCAACGAGTGCTGCATCTCCCCGCGTTGTTCGTCACTGACCGCCAACGGTAGAGGCGCCATGGCCTGCGTGAGTTCCCCAATCGGCGTAGGAGGTTGACGCAGTACTGAAAGCGGGATGGAAATGGGTGGCAGGCTCTCAGTGAAGCGGTGACGACTCGTCTTGGGCGGGAACACATCTGGCGACAGCGACATGGCAATCACCTCCTCCTTCGTGAGCTGCGAGCGTCCGCAGCCCGCCCAAACGTCCACCGTGATGCCATCATCGCCCAAATAGTCCACCAACACTGCCGGCACCTGCTTCAGACGCAGTAACAATGCCACATTATAGCGATGGTGGCCGTCCAGGATCGCACCGGTCTTCACGTCCACCAGCAGTGGCTCCGTATACGCGTCCCAGGAAAGCGTGGCCTTGCGCAGACCGTGCACGCGCTCCCAGCTCACGATCTGTTCGTGCGGCTTGAGCCATTGCACATCCACGAGCTGCACTTCGGCTTTCTTAGGCGCTAAGTGACGGTATTCGTCGTAGTGGAAGCGGAAGAAGTAGGACGTTGGGTCCGTCACGCGCGACACAAAGAACTCCTCGACCGCCGTCTGCTCCTTCGCGCGCGCGGTGGCTGCAGGGGGTCCCGTCGATCCCGTGAGAAGCACCGAGTCGTCCTGCGTCGTAGGCAGCCACAAGTGCTTACGCGTCTTGCGGGAGTTGCGGATCTCGTGGTCCAGACTCGACTGCGCGTCGCTGCACACGGCTTCAGCATCGGCCAGACGCGCCGGCGCCACATTACGCAGCACATCGTCGGCCACGTGTTTGCCCTTGAGATACAGACGAAGCGACACTTGGCGCAGAACGTCGCGCTTGCGACGCCGCACAGGGGACGACGCAACCACCACGACCTGCGCCGCTGCCACAGGCTTGTCTGGGTGGTCCACGATGTAGCGCTCGGCCGAACGCACAGCCACCGACGCGTCACGGTCCGCCATGTCCTCATGAAGCAGCAGCGACATGTTCTTGGTCGATACACGCATCAACACGTCGTCCGAAGCGGTCTGCGGCTCCTCCGCGTTCTCCACCGCCTGCTTCATCGCCGTCGTGCTCTCTTCCTGTCTTTAAACCAAACACAAACAGCACCGCAAGAGACCACCCAGTCAGTTTAACCCGTCGAGAGTTGCTTCCCCTTGTAACTCTCGCTCTACGACGCGGAAAGAGCCGGGAAACACGCGCATCGAGAGAGGAGAGAGCGACGTACCCGAAGTGCGGAGCCATCGCTAGGGCAAGACAAGAATCGAGACGTGAAGAAACTCAGGGGTCCAGACGAGAGAGCGCGCGCCGGTCCTTCCGCCTTTTGAGGCAAATCTGAGTGTGAGAACGCGAGTGGCCGCTCTCTTTCCGCCAACAGACGTCGCGTGTGTTTGGGCTCTCTAAAAAAAAGAAAAGGGCCCTCATTTGAGTATTAGGATAAAACCTCACGAGGTTTTTCGTGATTTTGCCGGACCTCTCATTATTTGAGGCGCTGGCCACGTTTTAGTTGAGGGTAGTTGTGGCGGGTGTGACGCATCGCGAGAGAAGCCAAACGCCTCCAGGAAGCTTGCCAACCAGTTCGCTGGAGCGGCTCGCTACCAGAACGATGAAGCTATTCCTAGGCGGTTTAGTCGGTCGTTTCGTCCACCGAATAAGTTACTGACCTTGAGCCTCAATTAAGTTTGGGGAGAGGCAAACTCCTCAAATAAGGTCCGCCTCGCTGGCGATGGCGTTGGATACTTTGGGCGGACGTAACTGGACTTGCGCGGGAATGCATCCACACACGCGCGTCCTTGTCTCTTGTTGAGCTTCAATTGGCCAGAGAGGCCTGGCTGTCGACAACTGCAAGGTACAGCCGCGGCCCATGGCCTGGATTGATGGATGGGGCGGGACGTGTCGATCATTCAGGCTCGGCTCGCAGCAGCAGAAGGAGGGGCGACGTGCTTTGACTGACCAGCATGAGGGGCAGACAGGTGGACTGGCGTGTTCAACGTGCTCGGCGACAAGCCACAGATCTTTTGTGTGACAGAGGAGGGATGACTGAATGGCTGGCTGCAAGGGACGGGGGATAAAGACACGGTACGCCACCCTCGCTTTGTACATCACCGGCACAGGTCCAAGGTGAGGTAAACGGCATTTCTACCAATCCGACAGCAGTATGAGCCAACTATGCCGACATTCAACCAATTAGAACGGGACACCTTTCAGTGCAAAAGATCGCCAGAACCGACACACCTACCGGTATATCGGTTCTCCCAGCAATTGACACCAGGCGTCACACACGTCACCACGGGATCCAAGCATCAGATGGAAGAAGAGCTGCCATGTTGCTTTGCGGCTCGAAGCGAATCCGCCTCGCCTTCTATTTGGACTTCTTGGCTTCCGTCTCCGCCTTCTCCTCCTGCTTCTCCGTCTCCTTCTCCTCCTGCTTGTCGCTGTCCTCGTCCTCCTCGTCCTCCTCTGAGTACGCGAGCAGCTCCTGGAACTCGCCGCGGACGAACGCCGTGGCCAGCGCTGAGCCCAGACACGCCGGCACCAGGTACAGCAGTGCCGGCTGCGCGGCATTGAAGACGAACATGACGGTGACCGTGGCCACCAGGCCCAGCACGTAGAACAGCAGGTTCATGTGGAAGAACGGCTTGGCGAACGCCTGCGCGCTGCTGGTCACGTTCGCGCGGTGCGCGTCGTACCGCAGCAGCAGCGCGATGAAGATGCCCGGGATCACAATGTCGCCCAGGCCGAGGATCGAGTTCTTGGCCTTCTCCGTGTCCGTGGCGAACTCGCGCGGGAAAATGAGCTTGATGGGCGCGTCGAACGACGTGGCTACCGTCACCATCACGTCCGTGCCGAACACCCAGAAGATGTCGTAGAAGAATAGTCCGCACAGCAGGATGGCGCCGACCTTGAAGCTGCCCAGCGACAACGACTCGATGCCCTTGATAGACAGCGAAATGCCGAAGATGTTGTTCAGCAGGTAGTGCTTGGTCTGGAACCAGGCGGCCGCGAACGCCGCCGCGAACACGAACGTGAGCATCCAGGCCTGCGACAGTTCCAGCGGATACGCGCCGTAGAACGGGACCTTCACGTTGCGCTTGTACACCTTCGAGTCGCCCTTGAAGAGCAGCTTGGACACTAGCGGAGTGAACGCCTCCGTCAGGCTGTAGGCGCCGATGAGCGCGAAGTACGACGTGAGCAGCAGGTTCACCATGTCCTTGTCAAAGATCTTGAACAGCAAGTACAGTCCGAAGAGCACGCCCGAGCCCAGCAGCGGGAACATGTAGGCGTCCTCGGCCTTCATCACCTCCTCGTTCTTCTCGCCGCTGGCCTCGCGATGGTGCTTGAGCTTCAGCGACAGCGTGGAGCCGATGTAGATGATGGAGGTGGCCGACGTGATCAGCTGCACGGGCACGGGGATCAGGACGAAGTTCGACGCCAGCATCAGCGTGATCAGGACCACGTAGCAGCCGCTCTGGATGGTGTCCAGCATGGTGGCAAGCGGCGCTGGGGCGTTGTCGGTGCGGGCGGAGTCCTTCCTCCTGCGTGCTGGTCGCCGCCTTTATTCCTGTTTGTTTCTGGCAGTGAAGATCCACCCGTCCGTCGCTCATCGGAAAAGTCCGACCTGGTGCAAGGTGTATAATGTCTCGAGAGGTTAGCAACTCAGAGTTCGTATTGGCGAAACTCCGCAAAATAGGGAAAGAGGATCAACAGCCAGGAGGCTTCATAAGGGATAAAATTGCATACGTGGCAACGTGATCGCTTTTGACAACAGCGGTTTACCGCAGAGCTCATTAAGTGCGCATTTTTAAAAGTGAACCTAGAAAACTCGGTTCACTGTGTCAAGCTCAAATTAGGATCTGCATTATACAACGATTCGCCAAAACAACTTCAATGAAACTTAAATGTTTTGGAGCTATGTTCCCAGGAGCGAAGCAAGGGCTCTTGCGCCGAAACGTTCCGATACACCTGCGCGACGTTGCAACTAGCAGAACGATCTTAAATGCTTAAGAGACGTTGCCCACATCTTCCTCGAGTCGTATCCGCACGTCACGAAAATCAAACTGTTATCACCCGCGAATTCAACGCTCCACAATTTGTTCACAAGGGTGGCAGATCTGTTGTCCGTCGCCGTGGCGGTCGCACCAAGCGCCAAGCAGAATGCTGCGTAGTGGGAGGAGGGAGCTTCCCGCTCTCAATACGAAGTAACTGAGACTGTCAATCTCCGCCGTATCGTGCGCCTCGGGTTGCCTTTCCTCTTTGCACAACGTTTGCTTCAACTTGAAGAAAGTAGATCCAACCGCCAACAACTCCAGTGAACGCGATGGTTGTTGCGCTGACGACACTATTCTATCGGTGTCCAAGCGTCGCAGGAGCTGGCGCTTTAGTGAAACTCATGAAATGGCGTGCGTGCATCCGACGCAGGACCGAAGGGCTAGACAAGTCGTAGTATTTCATTGATACACATTGCGATCACACGCAGTGCCCCTTCGAGAAAAATATTGTTCCGCCCTGTAAGGTACATGTACCGTTGCGGCTGCACACGTCGGTCATTTCGCTTGGTGAATTTTCGCGCTGAGAAAATATTCAAGTGTGTTCCAAGCCCGTGTAAAACTAACCGCCTGCTAAATTTCACGAATCGCTCTTTTTCATTATTTTATGTCCCGAAGCCTGCGTCTTTGTATGGAGCCTGACCAGCTGTTCCTGAAGCAGACTGCCCAAACTTGACTCCACGTTAGTAATTGCATGCACTTTAGTAATATTGCCGGTACAGAATATTTCCGAAACTGCCGTATCCGAGGGCTCGGGGACCTACCCCTGCTCTGCAAAGCAATGCCACAAGCGGGGGTCAACCTTGAACTGTGGCTGGCTCACAAACGTTACGCGCCTGTCCTGTGCCGCCACCGGGGGCAGCAAACAAAACCGCGTGCGGATCCGAATCAAAACGGCCGGCCCGTCTGCCGCCCAGACTCCCCGACTTGATAGTTCCGCAAGAGAAATGTAAACCAATGTAAACTGCCGCGGGTTCCTTCCTCCGAAGGCATTCCCCAAAGTTCCTCGAGTTTAGCCAGCAGTAAACATGGCGGTGACGGAAATGGAGACGCCCGTCCTCCCGCCATCCCAGCATGAACCGCAGGAGGACCCCGCCGTCCAAGTGGACGAAGCGAAGGCGGACGAAGCGAGCGAGGCGCTCGTGCCGCTCCGGTCGCTCTTAAGCCACGCGCAGAGTCTTCCGGCCTCTTCGTCCGCCAGTCTTGATCTCGCCAATAGCAGCGATGACAACGGCGATTCCCACGAAGAGAGCGACTGGAAGACGTCCAGCTCCTCCGAGTCCCGTCTGTCGGTGGCTCGCTTCTCGCTTCTCGACCTGCCGTCCAAGGTACGCGCCTCCGTCTTCCGTCGTCCGACCCGCAAGAAGAAAGCGCGAACAAACACCGCAGATACGACCAGAACGTCATCATTACCGTCAACTACCGAGTCACAAGCGCTTCAGATCAAGCAGAGAACAGAAGTGGACCATGTGGAGAAGTTCCGCGTGTTCTGGGACGAGAAACTACGTCATACGATGGAGAAACTGGCTGGCAATCTGGCGAAACCCGACGCTGGACACGCGTTGGAACCTCAAAGTGACGTGTTTCACTTGTTGCTGAAGCTTTACGCCCATCAAGACGTGGTGGAACAGCTTTACAGCAGTTACGAAGCCAACGCCGACGAGTTCGAGTTCTATATCCCACAGCTCTGCACCTTCCTGCTACATGGGAACTACGCCAAGCAGCACCAACTCGAGTGTTTCCTCATGTCTCGCAGTGGCGAATCACTGCCATTCGCCCACCGCTTGACCTGGTTCCTGCGCTCCTTCTGCGACGACGCTCGTGAATACCAGTCCGAGTACTTAAGCGTGACCGCCTCGCCCGACCAGGAGAACTCCGACTTGCTTACAGCCATCGGGATGCGCGCTGGGGTACCCGCCCTACTGATGAACAACGGGCTTTGTGTGGAGGAGGTATCGGCAGCCAAGCCTGGTAACTTACAGCGTCGGAGGTCCATCGTGTTCCCTATTGACAATGAGATGGACCTCACGGCATTGGAGACGGACGAACTATTCGCCGGCCATTTACTTAGTAAACGTAACTCGGTGGAGAACGAGGCGCGGACGGAAGAGGGGAATTCACAGCAGTTCTCGCTGTATAAGCAGACGCCGGACTTCGTGGAAGCGCTGACGGATCTGGCGGAGCAGCTCATACCCACACCGTTGGCGAATCGCAACGTTGAGTTGAGGAAGGGGCTGAGTGAGATCCAGGAGAAGCTGCTGCCATCCGAGGTACTCTATCTGCCAATTGGGAACTCATTCCACCGAGTGAAGGCGATCCACGTGGACGAGTGCTTCACGTTCTCCACTAAGGAGCGCGTTCCCTACTTTCTCTGTGTTGAAGTACTGGATTACTCGGTGAGCTCGCCAGCGTCGGCCCCCACAAAAAAAGTGAGGAGAAGGAAGTCGAAGGCTAATCGCAATCAACCGCGGGGCTTCTCGCTAAAGTTGCCCTTCAAGAAGAACGGAATGGCTGGAGTGGAGACGATGATAGGGGATGACTTGATGATGAGCAGCACATCGCCGGAAAGTGGGTTGAGTCCGGTGGAGACGGTGGAAAGCTCAGTCACGGGTGAAATCGACTTGGAGGGGTTGGCGCTGTTTGAATGTGGGATGGAAAGTGCAGGAAGTGCATTGCCAACGCCGCTGGCTTCCTCGCCTCTGCCAGAAATTGAGGAAGAGAAGATCCCCGCGTCTTCGCTGGTCAATTCAGATGGCTTGGCTGTCGCTGAGCCTCTCGATGGTGAAGATGGAGACGACGAGAAAGAGATTGAAGAGAAGGAGGGCAGGAAGAGTTTGCTGGAGGATGAAGATCTGCAGAAGGCGACGGAAGAGCAACAGGAACGGATGGGTCAGTGGAGCTTACCGCGCTCCCGACGCCGTGGCAGCAAAGGGTCCTCGTCCAGTGCCTCGGCTAGATCTGGAGCGCAGTTTGACAGCTTTTACTCGTCGTGGTTCTCGAAGAAGACGAAGCGGGAAAACGAAATCGCCGCCGGTGCTGCTTCAACTCAAGCTGTTTCGTTGGACTCAACGGAAAATGCGGTGCAAGGCGATGAAGGAAAGCAGACAGACGGCGAGAAAGTTGATGAAACGAGTGTGGTGGCCATCAAGGCGGAGGTGGAGGAGGCAGTGGCATCGGAAGGTGCCCATTCCTCTTCACAAGACCCAGCCACTGTGTCGGCAGGACCTGGTGCCATCTTTTCCGCGTTGTTTTCCAGGAAACCAAAGCAGGAGATCAGCACCCAGCTAGCCGATGATGCTACATCATCGAACCAACTCGAAGATCAGTCAAATCGAGCTGAAGAGAGCGAGACCGTGGCCACGGAATGTGGTATTGAAGGTACTGAGGCGCTGGAGTCTGGATCCTTGGAGGCTGCTGCTACTAGTGCCGCCCCGGTTCAGAGTGTGGGTCTGTTTGGCTCGCTGTTTTCCAAGAAGGCCAAGGCTGATGGGGTTCACGCCTCCTCCACGCCGGAGTCTGCGCATCCATTTGCGAATCAACAGTCACTGGAGATTATGGAGACAAAGGCCAACGATAGTGCAGCGGAAGATGCGAGTCCGACCGAGGTCTCTGCTGCTGCGGTAGCCGAACCGGTGGGCATTTTTGCTTCGCTGTTCTCGAAAAAGCCGAAGCAAGACGCTGAGGCTGATGCTCTGGCATCGGATGGGACGGACGCATCAGTATCTTCGCTTGAACCGAGCGAAGAGGGACTTACAGATGACCTCGACGCTGAAGATGCGGATGGGGAAGAGACGGATTCGAAGGAGTCGATCCCTTCGGACAGTGAACCCATATCAAGTGAACCTGCAGCAGAGCCTGTGGAAAAGGCCAGTTCTTTTGCAGCGTGGTTTTCCCGGAAGCCCGCATCTGAAGCCGATGGAGTTTGTAAGAAGGCGGAGGCGGTTGCAGAGGAACCTGCGAAAAGTGACGAGACCAGCGCTGATGGCGACAAGAATCCTCATCAAAAGGCTGTTGCCGTTAAAAGCGACCCTCCTACTGACGAGAAGACGGTGTCATCAGATAGCATCAGTGCTGCGGATCCTGTGCCCTCAACGCCTGCCGTTGACTACGAGGATAGCTCTCAGGACGAGGCTCTTCCGAAAACAAGACAACGAGATCTGAGCGTGAGCCTCGATTTCGCCGACCCGGACGCTTGGACGCTCAAGTTCGACCTGGAAGATGGGCTCACGGATGACGAGCCCGATGCTGAAGCGACTGATACCGACGTCGAGGCAGACATTCAAGAGGAATCCGAGAGACACGACGATGAAGAGAAACCCATGATTGTCTTCCGTGAGCGCTGGAGCGAGAAGGAAGCGCGTATCCGCTGCGAGTCACCCTTCGGAGACCACCCTGGCTGGCGCCTCCTCTCTGTTATCGTGAAGAGCAACGACGATCTGCGTCAGGAACAATTCGCGGCGCAGCTGATCGCTCAATGCGATCGGATTTTCCGCGAGTACTCGCTCCCGCTCTCTCTTCGGTACGATTTGCTCGCTCTTTGGTGGACGCGGACTCTATCTACCCACAGTCACTCGTTGCTAACCTGGTGTTCTGATTGATTCTGATTCTGTAGACCGTACAATGTGATCGCTACGTCGGCGAAGACGGGTCTCATTGAGGCAGTGCCAGACACCGTCTCACTGGATTCGCTCAAGCGCAACGACCCGGATTACACGAGTCTTCTGTAAGTTCATGCTGTTTGCTGATCACCCGCTTTTTCGTGGAACTTACACCATTATCACGCCTTCTTCTTCGCATTCCAGGGACTTTTACTACCGGTTGCATGGCGACAAAGAGTCGACTGGGTTCGCGCGCGCACAGCGGAACTTCGTGGAAAGCTTGGCGGCCTACTCGATGGTCTGCTATGTGTTCCAGATCAAGGATCGCCACAACGGCAACATCTTGTTGGATACTCAGGGTCACGTGATCCACATCGACTTTGGCTTCCTGTTGACCAACAGCCCCGGCAGCAACTGGAACTTTGAGCGAGCGCCGTTCAAACTCACGGACGAGTTTGTGCAGCTCATGGGCGGTCCACGCAGCTCGACCTTCCGCTACTTCCGGTCGCTCTGTATTCGCGCGTACCTGGCGCTCCGTCGCAACATGGATCAGATTGTGCTGCTGGTGGAGATGATGCTGGTGGGGAACGCCGATTTGCCGTGCTTTGCCGGCGGGAAGAAGGCGGTGATTGATGGACTACGTGCACGTCTCAAACCGGGCGTGCGCACCAGCACGTGCCAGGTCTTCGTGAACCAACTGATTGACCAGTCCATCAATAATTGGCGGACGCGTTGGTACGACAAGTACCAGCGCGCGTGTCTCGGGATTTTGTAGACCGAACGACCGAAGGGCCAACCAGATCGAGGAGCTCTCGCATTTTTGTTTGTGCGGATGTAGCGTGGGATTCATTTCGTAAGAGAGTCGAGACGTGATTTATGAACGACGAAGAAATCGACTGATGTGAAAAATGCTGGTGGGGTTCCAGTTCCCACCTCTTTGCGTTGGTTTCCACCTTTGCGTCGCTCCCTACCCAGCTGAAATCCAAGAGATTTTAGCAAACGAGCTGCTTCCGAAGCATCCGAAGCAGCTCGTTTGCTAAAGTTTCTTGAATCCAGCCAGGTAGGACGGGCCACCAAGGCGAAGTCGAACCAGGTCATCGTCGCCTTGGGTTGCCGCTTGCTATAGCTGGACGTGCGGCTGAAATCGGAGAAGCCTCGTGGAATCACCAGCGGGAACGAAGGACTGCGATCATGAGGTCTCCGTGGTAGCCGAGGGACATCGCCGCCTGCCCCGGGGGCAAAATAAATAGTTTGTAGCCCCGGTCTTCCATTTCCAGAGCCACTCCGGCGCGCGAGCTGGCATCCCGACCGCGGAGGAGGTAGTACTGGAATTCCCGGAAGCCAGCGACGTCGGCCATGGTGTCGGGGATCAGCTCGAACACGATGCGCTTCACGTGGCGACGATCTAGTCGCAAAAACTCGTGCGAGTTCTCCAGTCGCGCCAACTGCACCACGTTCACCGCCAAAGGCCTGTAGTTCAAAGCCGCATACACAAGGTGACTCAACTCGACTGCATAGTGCATACTTTTGCCTCCTACAACGTACAGCTGCGCACTAGAGGCCGGCATCAATGGCAGCACTTGGCAATTGCAGCGGAGTTTCCCACTCCGTCCTAGCTGAAGGACTTGCTGCCGAGAAAAGCAAGTTAGTCCCAAAGTGAAGCACACGCCACCTCGTGTAAAAACGTTTATACCTCGCTTCGGACTTGTGGCATCTTGGCTTGGCTGTGCTGGAACTCGCTCCACTTGGCGGCGGCGGGGAAAAGTCCAAGTGAGAGCTTTCGATCTCTTCGCGCTCACTCCCCCAGGTTACCCGCGGTCAACAAATATCAGAGGTGAGAGCTTTCTCCTGCTTGTCTTTCCTCAGCTTCTCGGAGAAAATTCCCGACGCTGCCAGACCTGGTGGAATCTAACATCGGGCGCATGTGATGACGCCAGTTAGAATCAAGTGGTGACAACCGCGGACTACCCCAGTAAAGAGACTCCGAGACGACCTTGATGGAACTCGACTCTCCATATACTGAGCGGTCTGGGAGCGAGGACGGCAACAGCAGGCTGGAGACGTCACTTTGGTTTTTACCATGCACGCTGGAGGTTGGCTTTCTCAACGGCGCATTCGATGTTATAATATACACTCACAGCATGACATAGAAGATGTAGTTGAGAAAGCCAGCCTCCAGTGTGTATGGCCAAGCTGAGGCTCCTTGACATCCGTTAGGGCGGAACGAAGGCCGTCAGTGAGCTTAGTGTGTACTAACTCTCTCCTAACGCTAGTGGCAGGAGTTCGTAATCATAAGTAGTCATTACTCGCGAACACCGCGGCATCAATTTCGCTCTTGCCACCCCAAAGCCCGCCGCAATGGGAATTCACGCTGGATATCCCACGAAATCACAAGTCGCGTTGCCAACGATCCTCTGTGGACCCTGGCAGGACTGACGGCGAATTTCGCCTGAGGTTGCTTGGGCGACCTGGCCCCTGGCGAACCCTAAAACAAATGCATGATGCGCGACTGCGGACTCGTGCCGAGCCTGAGCTTCGGAGACTGCGATGTTCTAAGGGAACGCGCTGGCACGACACGCACCAACGAGCGTGTCTCGGGATTTTGTAGAGTGCACGATCGCTTCGTTTCGCAGGTTAGATGTGTTGAGTTCAATTTATGGCAGACTTCTAATAGTCGTACCAGACCTTGCCTCTCAATCAGTATCCGCCATAGATCCGCCGTTGACGTCTGCTGCGACGTGAGTGTGGACGGCTTGGAACGTCAGTGCAGACGGCCCTATCTGTTGGCTGATGACCCAGTCCATGGCAATATTGACGAAGGGATCAGCCACCTTGTTGAAGGCCCGACGATGGTGCGACCAGGTTTGGACCCTGCTAGCGGGCGGCTTTGGCAAAGTGGCGCCAGATAGGTCGCTAGGGGGTATCTACTTGGTTTGTTGTCGTATGACCAACAGACTGTCACTGATCGAATGACCGACCGGATCGAGATACTCTCGCATTTTTGTGCGTATGGTTGTAGCGTGGGATGCATTCGTGAGAGAATCGAGACGTGACTTACGAACGACGAAGAAATCGACTGCCGTGGTTGTTCGCCGAATCCATTCTCCGCCTCTTCGCGCCGTTCCCATCCAGCTGAAGTCTTCTGTGTTCAGTCAGGGCCAGGACAGACCGTCAAGGCGAAGTTGAACCAGGTCACCGTCGTCTTAGGTTGCCGCTTGTTATAGCTGGATGCGCAGCTGAAAACGGAGAAACCTCTACGAATCACCAGCGGGTGCGTAGCACTGCGATCATGAGGTCGCCCTCGTAACCAAGCGATCTGGCCACCTTCCCCGGGGGCAAAATAAATAGTTTGTAGCCCCGGTCTTCCATTTCTAGCGCCACTCCGGCACACGAGTGCGCGTTCCGCCCCCGGATGAGGTAGTGCTGGAATTCCTGGAAGCCAGCGACGTCCGCCATGGTGTCGGGCATCAGCTCGTACACGATGCGCCTCACGTTGTGGCGACCCAGTAGCAAAAACTCGTGCGACTTGTCCAAACGCGCCAGTTGCACCACGTCCACCGCCATCGGCCTATGTCAACAACAACAGGTCAAATTCAGATAGAAAGGCGACGCAGCTCAACGCGACGCAACGGTGCATGGTCTAGTTTCACTTCCTAGCTACGTACAGCTGCGTATTATAGATCGGCGTGAGCGGCGGCACCTGGCAACTGCATCGGAGCTTCCCACTTCGCCTTAGCTCCAGGACTTGATGCCATGGGGGCTGTCAGTGGAATAGCGACGCGTTAATCCCAAGTTTAAACGCATATAGTCTCGTTAAAACCAGTTCATGTTTCTCGGACCAGTGTCATTCGGGTCTCGACTCGAAGCTTGGGGCGTTGCGCTGGAACGCCACTTGTCTGCTGCGGGGAAAGAAGTGGAGTGAGCGCTTCCGAGCTCTTGGCTCTCCACCCCACAGCTCACCTGTCTTGCAGTGGTCAACTAACGTCCAAGGTGAGGGCTTCCGACTTTCCTCCGCTTCTTGGTGAAAGCTCTCGACGCCGCCAGACCTGGCTGAATCGAGCGACGATGACTGACGCAGCTAGAATTAAGGCCATCTGCAGCTTTGATGGAACTTGACTCCATGTCCTGGGCGGTCTAAGAGGCAGCAATTGATTGAGGACAGACGTCACTTCGGTGTTTGCCACGCAGGTTGGAGGTTGGGTTTCACAACAGCGCCCTGGATGTTGTGAAACAAGGGCGCTGTTGTGAAGAAGCCAACCTCAACCTGCATGGACAAGCCGAAGACCTGCGGTAGCATCTCCTCTGGAAACATGCAGCAGCGAACGACCAGGCAGCTCGAACCTGGCGGAGACGGTAACTTACCGCGGAGCGAATGCAGCGGTACCGGTATGTAGCCAGCATATCCCGTATCGTACAGCATAGCGGATCGAATATTCCAAAGCAGCCTGTCGTGCGCCATAAACATCTGACCTTCACTCTTGCTCTGTTCCATCCACCCTTTTTGACTTCCAGGGCGTCAGTTTCCGCTGGAAAGAGGCCACTATACGAGCCATCTTCCTCTTCCTCCTTGGAGTTTCTCCCCCTGGCTTCCCATACAAAACCAAAGTCAAAGCGTGGAAACAACCAGCCCGCAAGCCGCCGACCGCCGCGCAGACCGTCGCTCCTCCTCCACCTCGCGCCTCCCCGTCGTCCGCGATGGCGTCGATCGCCGCGTCTCCAGGTGCGCAGGCGCTCTCTGCGGTTCTTGGCACAGACGCAGAATGGCTGACGTTCCCTGCCTTTGGCGTGTGTTTGGTGGCGTGTAGTGTACCCCACGGACGGGCTGAAGAAGCGTTCGCGCCTGAGCGACTCGTACGATCTCTCGCGTAAGAAACGCTGTCGGGACGGGGCCGGCGAGGATGCTACGGCCGCCGGAGGCGACGCCGACGTGGCCAAGTTCACGCAGCGGCACGTGGACTACTTCGAGCAGGTCAAGCAGGCCGAGATTGCGCGGATAAGGTGCGTTTCCCGTGGGTTTCAGCCTCTGTGAGGCCTCTAAAGACGGGCTAGCTTAGCCTCACCGTCATCTGCGTGTGGGTGCGTAGAGCCGAGTACGAGCAGTTCATCATGAAGAAGGACGCGGAGTTCCAGCGCGGGCGACAGGAGCTGATGCAGACCCACGAGCGGCTCCACCACCAGAGCAAGGACGTGGAGCGACTGCAGGGCGAGAACAAGCTGCTGAAGCGCGCCATCGCCATCCAGAGCCAGCAGAAGGACGAGGTGCAGCAGGAGAACGCGGCGCTCCGCAACCTCACGACGCAGGCGGCCGAGCACATCAAGCGGCTGGAGCAGGCCAACTATACGCTGCGAGTGCATCTGCAGACCAGCACGAACTCCGGCCACGGCCACCGCCAGCAGCCGCCCGACGTCTACTAAGGGCCGGTCGAGAGTTTCCCTCAGTGAGGGAGAAGGCGGGGTCGAGGGAAGCGATCGCTCCGCTTGATAGACGGCGGGCGGTCCCCGCTCCTCTGTTCCTTATTTCCATGGCTGGCGACGACGTGAGCGACGCGGCCGACTGCGTATTGTGTGTATCGACCCCGTGTTCCAGCGCGACGGCTGTCCTTCCCCGCTTTCCTGGCTGTCGAAGACGAGGAAGCGAAGGCAGCCGCGTGGACGGAGCTGAGAGGCCGGGGGAAGGCTTCTCCGCTCCTCCATGTCGCCCCCGTGCGTCTTCTACCAACAGACACCGAGAAGAAGACCGCTCCAGCTACGAGACAGGCTACCAGGAAGAGAGAGAGGCAGAAAGCAGCAAGCCACGCGTCCCTTTACATGATTCCGCTTCAAAACAGCGCCCTCTAGCCGCCCCTCGCCTCTTACAGACGTCCTCCTGTGTCCTCCTCATCTCATCCCTCCTAGTCGGACGCTTTCCGCGACCTTGCATTACTGGAGACAGATGTCGCCTCTCCTCCATCCGCTGGCTCGCCTTGTGCCTCCTCCTCCTGCTTGTGATAGGCGTGCGAGAGCTGCGAGGCCGAGGCAGCCCGAGCTCGCGCGATGTCCTGGAAGCCGAAGAGCGCCCGCAGCTCAGCGCGGAAGACCAGCGCCAGCAACAGCAGCAGCACGACGCCAAACGCCACCGCGAGCTGCCGTCGAGTCTGCGCGGCGTTGTACTCGTCGATGTGAGCGTAGCGGTTCTTGAGGTGGTACGGCAGCTCGAACTGCGAGCGCTTGGGCCAGATGGACAGGAAGAGCTCGTGCAGGATCTGACTCACGGCCGTGGACGGATGCTTCATGTCGTCGTTGATGCACACGAACTTGGTGCGTCTGGCTCGCGTGCCCAGCATCTGCTTCCAGGCGAAGGCGTAGTTGTCGCTCAGCATGTGGAACGTCACCTCGCTCTCCGTCATGAGCTCCACCATGGGCTCGTGCCGCACGTTCCGGAGCAGCGCGTCACGCACCGACGCGCACTGCTCCAGGTTCTCCAGCGTCACGTACGGGGTCAGCGTCTCGCTGAGGCGCAGCGTCCCGTCGGCGGCGGGGAGTTCTCGGACTTTCTCGCGTTTCGGAGGCTGGATGCACTCGCGGACCTCCGTGACGAAGTCCTCGGGCGGCGCGTCCCCATGTGCGAGACTGGCGGCTGTCAGTAACTCGTTCTCGTCCAAAATGCCGTTGCGGTTGGCGTCCAGGTACTCGCGCCAGATCTCTTCCAAGGTGTGCGGATGGATCTTGGCGCGGTTCAAGGCGTAGTGGAAGTACGAGAAGCTGAACTGCATGTCTTCCGGATGGCGGAAGCGATGGGCCGACGTGGCTTGCGTCTCGACGGTCCAGTGCTCTTTGATCTCCCGAATCAGCGCCTTTTGAAGCAGGAACGGCATGTGGGAAGGCACTCGACGACGCTCCGCAGCCTTGCCGAACGCGCGGTTGTACAGTTTGTTTACGAACCGCAGCGAGTCTCCGAATGTGTCTTTAGACAGCAATGCTTGTGCGTTCTTGAGGGACACTTCCGGCTTCTTTGGTGGCTCGTTCTCGGCTTCAGGAGGGTTCGTAGAGTCACAGACGTCGTGATACTCGACGTCCTCTAGGTTTTCATCCGCTGACTCGACTGTTGAAAACCCCATGGCGGTCTTCAGGCCTGCAAATGCCCGACGGAGCTGACTGAACGCGCCGCTACTGGCTTCAGCCTCCTCTTCTGCCTCCTCACGTTGCGACAATCGCCGTCGTCGAGCTTCACAGGCCAATCGACGACCTTCCGCTTCCTTCAAAGCCTGCGGATCCGGCTCGACAGTCGCGGAGCCATCTCTCGAACGCGGGATTGGCACTTCGTGGCGGTAGCAGAGTCGCGGTCGGATGCCTGCCAAGCGCCTCGTAGTGTCGATGCAGCGGTCGATCAGCTCCAGCAGCGCCGGATCGTCGCCTGAGTACGGAGTATACACCACCGCAGGCTTGGGGGGATGAAGTAGCGCATACAGCGTCGGCTTGTGCACGGCTTCCACTTCGTACGAGTGGAAATGCGCCATGGCAAGTGCGAAGCAGTAGCGGTAACGGGAGGGATCGGCACGATCGCTATCATAGAAGCACAGCTGACCGTCGACCACTTGCGGCCGCGTCTCCATCTCCACTTCCCCTTCGTCCCCCTCGTCGTCTTGTTTTTGACTGGCCGCTTGACTCGGAGAAGGGCTGCTGGAGCTAGGAATGTGAGCATCTTGGGCCTCCTCTTCTTGCTCTCCAGCTTCAGTGGAGCTGAGTACAGCGCGGGCGTAATGGGTAGGTACGCGCAGAGTGACGATGATGCCGCGTTGGTCCTCGACAAGACGACAAGCCGGGATTTCGTCGCTCTCTTCATCGTCTTCTGCTGCTTCCTCCGATTCTTCCGGTACCTCTAGATGGATATCTTGAGGTTTGAGCTGCTCGTCTTGTAGTGCGTCAAAGCCGAACGTCTTGACGTCTCCTCCATGCTCTACAGGATCACTCGAAGCAGCAGCAACCTCCACCTCAATCTGCGCTTGGTCTGTACTCTCACTCGCCTCTATTTCGCTGTCAGCAGTAACAGCAATAGACTCAACTTCGCCATCAACAGGAACAGCCGCCTTCTTCTTCTTCGGCAGTCGCAGTCGACAGATCTGATGGTCATTCCACTTCAGATCTTCAACGTCATCGTGAAGCCGCAGTTCCAGGTACCAGCCGAGGTTCAGCACGTCGCCGTCGTCCAGCTTCTTCCCCGTGACGTTGAACGGTAGGAACACCTCGATCTGAGGCACACTATCAGCCACCAAAGCGCTCGTAGGCTTCTCTTCCTCAATCGCTTGGGTCACCAGTTTCTCCTCGTCTTCCACAGACGAAGAACTGTCGTCAGCGTCCACCGTTTCTCCAATTTCTGCTGGTGTTTCCTTGATGCTTCGAGGCTCCACCGTCTGGAACGTGGCTTGTCGGAAGCCGAAGGGCAGTCGGATGTGACTGGGTCGAATACTCGTGTTCTGGAAGCTCGAAGCGCCGCCAGCGATCCAATTCGACGCCTCCTCCTCTTGATTTGGCTCTTCAACATCGATGGCAGCCGTTTCCATGAACTTCTTCCCTCGTACGAGCGAGAAATCCAGTTGAATCGACGCTCCTTGAGCAGTTTTACCCTTCACCGAGATCTGCACACTGCTGGTCATCGGGTGGACATCAACATCTCGACCGAACACCAGCAATAGCACCATCTCGTCTTCGTAGACAGCGGCAAACCGCACAAGCCTCTCGTTGTCGTGAGCAGCACTCACGATGCTGCCATTAGCGCCACCGAACGCTTGTGTCAGGTCCAGATACGTGGCGTTCACATCCACCGGCATCTTGACGATCGTGTGGTTGTTAACCACATCTGCCGACCACAGATCCAGCACCAGGGGCGACATCCCTTCTTCCTCTTGCTCTTGCTCTTGTTGCTTGTGTCGGTTATGCCTGCTATGACGCTCCACGGGCTTCCGGACACGGCAATCACCGCCGTCAAAGGCACAGGAACTCACATTACACGTCCGGTCACAGAAGCCATTGCCCAGCCACTGATACTGACACGTGCCTTGACACAAATGGTCGCCGATCCTTGGCGGCTTCGGCGCATGTTCTTGAATGCTGGCGATTTTATCTGCGTCGCACGATAGTGCACCATCGTGAGGGTCCACATCGCAGCCACAATCCCCCAGGTCGAAGTCACAGGCCGTGACGTTGCACTCTTTATCACAGCGGCCATTGCCCAAGGACGTTTCCCAGCACCGATTGGCGCACAAGGGGATTTCCCACGCGAAGTAGGCCTTCTGGACCCCCGCTTGGCTCACAAAGTCTTCCGGACGGACGGGGGCGCCTAGGAACACGTCGTCATTAAAGTACAGGAACATGTCACTCAAGCCGGGGATGTTGTCCAGGCTCCACTCGATCGCGGGCGACGAAAACACCGGCAGATGCGACTGATTCGCGAAGATCTCGCGGTGTTTCACGATGCTGAGCTTGGGACTCTCGATGTCCAGCCACGACGGGATCTGGCCGTCGGTGACCACGTAAATGTGTCGAATCCAAGGCGCGTATTTCTCCAGAGAACGCAGCGAGTACCGCAGCTCCTCGTTGTCCCGGAAGCGGTTGTCCGAGTTCGAGTCGTCTTTGCCTTTAATAGCGACGGGTTCCTCGCCCCATACGGGCAACGGCTGGCCCGTAAGCGACGCGATCCAGTGTTTGTGCCAGAACTCCTTCTCCGTTTTCCAGCGCGGATCGGTGCCGTTCACCCACGTGTAGACAACGTCGATCGGCCCGTAGGAAAGATAGTCCTGGGAAGCCACGTTCCCGATGTTCGCGTGGTCTTCCGGCGCCCATTCCAGCAGCAAATACGCGCAGCAAGCGCCCAAAAGAGCCGTCAGCAGCAGCAGAAGGCCATTGAGAGAGCCACCGCTCTGGGCTGGAGGCGCGGGAGGCTCCTCGAAGGTGGCGCGGCGAGAACGCGCCGACGTCGCCATGCTACGTGTTCGCTCAAAGGATGATGGAGCGGGTGACCGGGAAAGGATTCGCACTTAGTCGTGTACTTGCAGTTGGGTGTTCGGCGCAGAAAAAACAGTAGTCGACTATTCCGATCCGAAATGATGATGCCAATTAACACAGAAAGTGTACATGTAGTCGAGCAATCAATGGATGTCGGCGCA